>PVIY010030245.1:0-31124 GCA_004026745.1 Myrmecophaga tridactyla
TGAAAAATGATCATGGTGCTGAGTACTCAACTATATGATGATATTGTAAGCCATTGATTGTATACCATATATGGACCGTATGTGAGTGCAGATTTCTGTATAAAGCTATTTTTTAAAAAAATTTTTAGTAAAATAGAACTCAATTAAATTAATTTTTAAAAATAAAACAATTAAATCATAAGTGATATTGATAATTTCTTTGGTATTTATTTTATTTTTTGAAATCGTCTCTTTTTTTTACTTGATAAAACAAATGCAAGCACATACATTCTTAACACACAAGCATTCCATACATGGTGTACAATCAATGGCTTACAATATCATCACATAGTTGTGTATTCATCACCATGATCATTTTTTAGAGTATTTATATCACTCCAGAAAAACAAATAAAAAGAAAAAACTCATACATACCATACCCCTTATCCCTCCCTCTCATTGACCACTAGTATTTCCATCTACCCAATATATATATATTTTTAATTTTAACATTTATTCCTCCTATTATTTATTTACTTTTAACCCATATGATAAAACTATTTTTTAAAAAGACAATCTACAGAATGGGAAGAAATGCTTGGATATCATGTATTTGATAAGGGTTTAATATCCAGAATATGTGAGAACCCCTATGACATGACAACCAAAAGACAACCCAGTTAAAAAGCAGATAAAATATTTGGATAGAAAGACTTGTATATCTTAAAAATATACACAAATGGCCTATATTTACATGAAAATATGATCAACATCATTAGCCATGAAGGGAATGCAAATCAAAACCACAATGAGATACTATCTCATACCCTCTAGAATGGCTACTATTAAAAAATGGAAAATAAATATTGGAGAGAATGTGGAGAAATAGGAGTACTCATGCATTGTTGGTGCAAATATAGAATGGAGCAGCCAATGTGGAAAACAGTATGCTTGTTCATCAGAAAGTTAAATAAAGAATTACCACCTAACCTGGCAATCCCACCTCTAAGTACATACCCAAAAGAATTGAAAGCAGGGACTTGAACAGATATTTGCACACTAATGCTAAGCAGCATTATTCACAATTGCCAACAGGTGAAAGGACAATCCATGTCCTTCAACAGGATGAATGAAATATGGTATACATCTGTATCTGTATCTCTCTCTCTCTCTACCTCTCTCTCTCTCTGTCTATCTGTATATATGTATATAAAATAGAACATTATTCAACCTTAAAAAGGAATGAAGTTTTGATGCATGCTACAAACATGGATGAACCTTGAAGACATGCTTATTTCATGCTGTGAAATAGGCCAGACACAAAAGGACAAATATTGTATGATTTCACTTATATGAGATAAGTAGAATATGGAAATTCATAGTCAGAATCTAGAATACTGGTTAACAGGGGCCTGGTGGAGGAGAGGGGTGGGAAATCTGTTTAATTCATACGAAGCGATGGGATGATGGGAAAGTTTTGACAATGGATGATGGTGATGGAGGCGTTATTTTGTGACTATAATTAACACCATTGAATTGTATATTTGAAAAGGGATTTAAAGAGACATTTTAGGTTACCATAAAACAAGAAACACATAGAACTGTACAACACAAAGAGGGAACCCTAATGTAAACAGGGGTTTAAAGGTGATAGACTTATTATAATAACATGGTTTCATCAATTGTAACAAAATGCTGCACTAATCGAAAGTGTTAATAATGGAGAAAGCTGTATGTAGGAAGGGATGTATGCAGGGTTTTTCTGTAAACCTATAACTGCTCTAAAAAAACAACAGAAAGGGACAAGGCTGATGTTTCTGAATTTTCAAGTGATATGTACTCACCTAGAATACTGTGTGTGAAAGTGTTGTATAAATGGTAAAATACTTTGTGTGCCCTGTGAGCACGCGCGCGTACGCCTGTGTCCCCACCCAACTAGTAAAGCCTGTGCTGTCTTTACTAGTTAATCCAGCTCCCAGTGGCCTCTCCTAGATTGCAGGGTGGGTGCCTGGGGCAGGATGGTAGGGCCTCATCTGTGCTATGAATGGGCTTCTGCATTCTCAGAGGCTATTTACAGATCTGTCAGGCCGGGCTGCCTCTGTCACAGATCCAGACTGAGAAAATTGGCTTTTCATACCTCCCAACCCCGTCTGCTCTTTGGCTGTCCAGTCTGTAAATTTCTGAGGATGTGTGTAACATGTTTCTATCTTTGTTTTAAAATGAATTTCATTACCTGGCATTCTTGGTAGTCAACCGTTTGACACAGCTGTTTCATTTACCTAGTCCCTTCCTCTTCCTGGAGGGATGCTGCTTCTCATAGCCAGAAGAGGGAAAATGATAATTACTTGAAAAACATGGAAATGAATGGGGGCTACACCTGGATGGACTTATCTTTTTGATAGGAATGCACTCTTCTAGAAAATAAGAAGCATTTACAACATGCAACTTGTACAGATTTCCTGAGGGGATGAAATGAAGTATTTCTTTTATTCATTTAGTTGCTTTTTTTTTGGCCTACCAGGGGTTCAACGCGTAGAGCTCATTATACCCAAAGTTGCCATGCCTACAAAATGGATCTTGGGAATAGTTGGTCATGAACAGATGAGGAGGTGAATAGTCTTATAATAAAGTCATTCTTCTCCTTATAAATCAGTTCATCAAGGAATTATTTTAAAAGTTGAGCTGCTCCCATGCAATGATCATTGATTTATTTGATACAGATGAAGGAAAGGAAGAAATTTAAAGGCAAACATGAGGGGACGCAGCAGGATGATCAATTACCTTAAAGGGAAGGGGAGAGAAGAGCTTATTGATTGCCAGAATTTCAGTTCACATACATTCTCCTCTTTCAACCTCCATACCTAAATTTTGAGAGGAATTCAGACATGTTCTGGAATAGATTGTAAATTAATGATACAAGTTCACCTTTTGGCATGGAGTTGAGGCCTCTCTGAAGGGAAGCATTTACCCTGAGGCAGAAGTCTTCTGGATCAAGAGCTTGAATGACCCAGAAATTTTTCTTTCTTTCTCTTTTTTGCATGGACAGGCTTTGGGAATCGAACCTGGGTCTCCTGTACAACAGGCAAGAATTTTGCCACTGAGCCACCATCGCACCACCCACCCCAGAAAGTATTTTTGCACAGAACACAGTACCTACTCCTCAGCTAAATCTTCTGGTTCAAACAACCTCATCTCTGACTCCCGGGTGAGTTCTACGCAGCAGTAACAAACACCTGTTGCCCTGAAAAGTTTGTAAACCATTGGAACACATATAGAGCAGCTTTAGAGAAGTCTCTAACTAATAAAGCAGGAAGGGGAAACAAGAACACTCATTGCTCTGATCACAGAGCAATGGGCCAGGTGAAGGTTTGAATGCTTTGGAGGTCTTGAGCAGTGGGGCATCGGGCAGTACGTCCGGCTTCTGCTGATGGATGGAAGAACGATGTCATGGCATTCTGTTTGTATGACACTCCTTGAGGATTCCTACAAATACTTGATGGAGAATTCTGCTGGGAGCTGAAAGTTTTGAATCCACCATCAGAGGCAAGAGGCAGTGAAAGAACGAGTTACAATTTTTCTGTGATCCCAATCCTTTATGAAACCCAGATATACTGAGTTTGAACATAAGTATGTATTTTAGAGTAAAATATGCTGTAACATTTGGCCTGGCTTGAAATCTTTGTGGGCAATGAAAAGCCCATACTGATACCAGCTTGAAAATTCGGGATGACCCTTATGATAGAAAGAGATGTGGTTTTAAGCTCAGAAAGTCTGAGTGACTTAGTACTTTAGGGAAACAGGACTTAGGATATACAACAAACCTAGGTTCATATTAAACACGTTTGAGCCAGGTGCAAAATTCTAGGAACATTCCTGGAGTGTTTCTGGCGGAGCGTCTGCATGAGCTGTTGTCATAGCATTCACGCTTACCTGGCAGTGCAGTAGCTGGCGTTCCTTTATGAAGCTCTCATTAGATCACAATATTTATACAGTAATATCCTAATTCACCAAAGGTCAGACTCCCAGCTCCCTCTGTTCCCTGGAATGCAACCTCAGAAATGAGCCAAACAAACAACAAAAAAGGGCCTTGACTACCCAAAATAACTTCCATGTTTCTGGGCTGAAGCCATGGACTTTCCTTAAGAAGGGCTTGTGTGCGCTCTCATTTAGAGATTGTTTATTCTTACTTAACTGAGGCCATCATAACTGTGGGCTTTCTGGTTTCCCAGCCCAAAGTAGGTTATAAGTGACACATTGGAAAGGGGCTGTCAGAGGCAAGTCAACTGGCAGCAGCAAAGTGACTGCTGTTAGATACGGAGGGAGGAGGCAGGACGTTAAAAAACAGTCTGCTTAATGCGTAAGAATAGATATCACCTTATTGTTCAAGATGTAGTGGAGAGAGAGGCTGGAGGGAACTGCCTGAAAGTGTAGAGCTGTGTTCCAGTAGCCATGTTTCTTGATGATGATTGAACAATGATATAGCTTTCACAATGAGACTCTGTGATTGTGAAAACCTTGTGTCTGATGCTCCTTTTATCTACCGTATCAACAGACGAGTAGAACATATGGAATAAAAATAAATAATAGGGGGAACAAATGTTAAAATAAATTTAGTTTGAAGTGCTAGTGATCAATGAAAGCGAGGGGTAAGGGGTATGGTATGTATAATCTTTTTTTTTTCTGTTATTGTTTTATTTCTTTTTCTGTTGTCTTTTTATTTCTTTTTCTAAATCGATGCAAATATTCTAAGAAATGATGAATATGCAGCTATGTGATGATATTGAGAATTGCTGATTGTATATGTAGAATGGAATGATATGTTAATATTTTTGTTTGTTGTTAATTTTTTTAATTAATTAAAAAAAACAGTCTGAAAATCCTGTGTTAGAGAATAATGCAGTGGTGGTGTTCATGACGACGGCACAGCTATCAGAAAGGCAAAATCATATTCAGCAGCTGCTATTTTTAAAAGGTAGGAAAGAATTTAGTACAGGTTTCAAAAATTTGCATAAAATGATGTAAAAAATAGGCTTGAGCATCCAAAAGGGTGAGTTGAGCTATCTTGATGAAATCATGGCCTGCCTCCTTTCCAAAGATGATTACTATATTTGAATTCCCATAGTACTTTATTTGTACCTTCCTAATAGCACTTGCTGTTTTCATTGTTGTATTACAATCATTTGAGTTCATACTGAATGGCATTTAACTCACTCAGAGGCATAGAGGAAGATGAATTTTTGTCTCCACTGTGCCATGCTGTATGCAGTTTGATGTGATGGTCTCTCTGTGCTTTAATTTTTAATTTTTTTATTTACAAGACCTGGGATTTGAAGAAACGAATTTGAGGTCCTTCCAGGTTGTGAATTTGCATGCCTTCATGTAACAATTATAAGGATTTTGTAGCTAAAGGGCAGAGGTATGTGTGGGCCTTTACTTCAAATATTGAGGACATCTGTAATCAAACCAAAGCAATTAATTATATAGTTCTATTGCTTGGTAATAGCATCCAGTAAGGATAGTTACCCCATATGACACAAATAAAGGAAAAATTATTATGAATTTTTCCAAAGTTATTCTGGTCATCTGTTATTCTTATTTGCTTGGCAACCATTTTCTCTTCTGGTTTTACTTCAGGAAAAAAAACCTTTCCTATTATCTCGGTATATGTACTTCTAGTGACTTGACCTTACACTTTGGTTCTAGAGAAGTCAAATGACCCAGTCCTGACCTAGCAGCAGACGCTGTCCCTTAGGGAAGACTGATTAGCTCAGTGATGGCCATGCGACCTGACCTGGTTCAATAAATGTCAACACCAAGTCTCCTTCTGGAAGTGTCTAAAGAGAGTTATCTTTAAGTTGATGCTGTGAAACTGCTCAGATGTAAGTCTAGGACTGCTGGGGCAGAGACAATAAGTCTGTGAATGAAGCCAACTCATGAATAAATAGAGTTGAGAGATGAGGAGACAGATTGGGTCCCAACAGGATCCCTCCAGCCTCTATATCTAATCAACCTTGGCCAATAAATCCCTGGCCACTGCCATTTAAGTTATCAGTTAAGTTGGGTTGAGCGGGGTTTTGGTCACAAACAGCCAAAGGAGTCCTGATTAATAAGTAACGTTTGCATCCGCTAGAGTTTTTTAAGAGGCTATTTTTTCACAACGAAGATGGAAGATGCTTTCAGTTTGTTATTCTGTGATCTTTTCCAAAACTATATTTTGGGCATAAAATTATCGATGTCTCAGGGATTACATATATCCCCGTAATCTTAAAACGTTCTGTGTTGGGGATATGGGGGAGGAGGTATTTTTATTAGAATTCAAAAATTGGCAAATTCAGAAATCTTCTTCTTTTGTGGATTTGCCTCATGTGTTAGAGACTCATCTCAACTATGCTAACAACTGTGCAGGAATTGCCACCGAAACCCATGCTTTTCTTTCAGTTCTGCGCCATAGTCCTAAGAATGAGATTCAAAATGTGACATTCTACACACTTAGGAACTGTGCAGGGCTGCATCTTGTCAATATTTTGTATTTTCTAGAAGAGCACAGTCCTATAAGAAGATAAATACATTGAAATATAGCTCTCCCTTTAATATAAATCGACCCATTTCAATAACTAAAAACATATTTCTTTCATTCTCTAAGTAAATTAAACTATTTATTTAGTAGCAAATTATCCTAATGAATTCCAAATTTTTTGTTGATTTTTAGAAATTGTTGATGTGCTCTTTTGTTGGATACGTCTGTCCCTTGCTAAATAATGCTCCATCTAGGCCCTGACTTGAAATAAGATACCACGTTAAACTCTTCCAATGACTTCCACAATAAATTGAGACTTACGAGAGCTCTAGTGCCCAGCACATGGTGGTGGAAACAGGACGTACTCGTTGCCCACAGCCTCTGAGTGATATGTGGATGCCAACGATTTCCATATGACGAGTGTCTTGCTCCCACACCTTCACTATCTTTCCTTCTATCTCCCTGATGATGCTTCAGGCCACTGGTCCTGCTTCTGGAACCCATTCAATAACTTATACTATTTATCAAATGGTACACAACTGTTAAACATTTTCACAACCAACTTGGAAACTAGTTGTCTATTTCTTATCTTTGGTCTGTTGTTTGCCTTATCTTTTGGGCCTATTAAGGATTCCTTCTGTCCTACAATTAGTTTCCTCCTCTTTAGTACAGACTTAAATTGTATTCAGTAAGGGTTTACTATTAGAATGTTTATGTCTGTTCAAATATTAGAAGATTCTACGAGGTGTGGAGGGAGAAGCACTGGGTTTTCAGCATTGTTTTATTCACTAGTCATCTGAATAACAACTTCTGATGTGTTTTGTAGTCTTTTCTAAGGAGACACTGCCATGCCCACTCTTTCATTCAAGGACAGCTATGGGTGGTCATATTTGGTATTACCTGAAAATCTGTCTTTCCCCAGGCTACAGTTTATTGGCTCAGCACTGAGCACTTGGTCCCAAGATGTATATGGACCAAAGACCTGGAATGTGGTGCATGAAGAGATGAGCTATGCACACCAGATTCTATGTTTTTTTGGAAATTAAAATTTAAAATACCAGATAAATCAATGATGCCCGCTGAAAGTGAGCAGAGATTTTCAGAATCCCAAAGGCCTACGTTATAAGGAAACAGAAATTACAATTTAGCTAAGGCTAAACACTATAAGATACACAGAGGCAGGGTGAGAATTGGTCAGTTGGTATTAAGTCAGAAAGTAACAGGCACCAGAGAATAACTGAGCATCAGGGTTGTTGGGATAGTAGAGAAGAGGTCCAGGAATTCCTACAGCTGACGTTCTTGGCCCTCCTTGGTCTGAGACCCTTTTCAGTGCTGTGTCTCTGAGGTCCAGATATATTATTGTTTCTTCCAGCCTGTTCCATATTCCATTAATAATCTTGCTTCTTGAGCTGGTTCAAGTGAGGTTCTGCTTCCTGCAGCATAAGGAAACTTATAAAAATATGAACTGGCCACTAACCAGATGGGAGACTTCCCTTGGCCTCAGTGTTTATCTCCAAAATGAAGAGGAGGATTAGATGGTACCCGAGGCTCATCTGGCTTTATGTTTTATAAGTTAATTAATGACCCTTTGGACAATTATCCTCATTTCAGTGTTTTGAGTATTTACTATTCATTATACTCTCATGTCCAGTTATGTTATGTATTGCTGTAATAAACTCATTTTGCCTGCAGTAAGGGAAATTTGAGGTAACCAAATGTGAAATTAAGTGTGATTTATGGTCACTTGTGGCAATCAATACTATTGCAGTTTGGCATTAGCCACTGTTCTCGTTGTTGTTACAAATAGAGGGAGAAAATTAAATAAAAATAAATAATGCCTGTGCTGTTCACACTGATGAATTTTCTCCTAAGGCATTAACCAAATATGACATACTGTTTGTATTTGTCAGAAAAGTTTTATCCCCATAACAATTGTTCCAGCAAACATAGGCTTTTATTTCATATGACTGATTCATATTCCTATCAGCAGCACTAATTTGACACTTAGGAATTCAAATTTAATATAAAATATAAGATGATGTGGCAATAATCAACTCCCAGCACCAAGCCATGCTAAAATGGTATTTTTTGGGCTGGATGTTCCTGAATGAAAGTATCAAGGCATGTAAGCAATTATTTTAATGTGATTTGGGAGAAGGAGTCATCACGAGGAGACAGGTATAAGCAATGATGAAAAAATCGGGCACTGTCTTTGACTACTAGGGCAAAACAGCTCATACATTTGCCAACCAAGTGGTCAGTGAGTGCCTACCCTCTGTGCTGAATGACTGGGAGAGAGAAGACATAATCCTTTTCTTCTTGGAGGTGGTTTGTTCATTCATTTGTTTGTTCATTCGTTTGTTCATTCGTTCTGTGTTAACTGAACATTTATCACCTGCCAAGTTCCATGATTCAGTCTCAGGACACCATGAATTCTTACTCTCAAGAGTTGCATGCTAAGATCAGTATTTGTTAGAGAAAGAACACAACAAGCAAACTCACTGCCCTCCCCCTCTCTACATGGGACATGATCCCAGGGGTGTGAACCTTCCTGGCAACATGGGACAGAAATCCTAGAATGAGCTGGGACTCAGCATTAAGGGATTGTGAAAACCCCTAGAATGAGCTGAGACTTAGCATCAAGGGATTGAGAAAACCTTCTCGACCAAAAGGGGGAACAGTGAAATGAGACAAAGTGTTAATGGCTGAGAGATTCCAAACTGAGTTGAGAGGTTATCCTGGAGGTTATTCTTACGCATTAAGTAGATATCACCTTGTTAGTCAAGATGTAATGAAGAGGCTGGAGGGAACTGCCTGAAAATGTAGAGCTGTGTTCTAGTAGCCACGTTTCTTGAAGATGATTGTATAATGATATAGCTTTCACAATGTGACTGTGTGATTGCGAAAACCTTGTGTCTGATGCTCCTTTTATCTACCTTATCAACAGACAAGTAGAACATATGGAATAAAAATAAATAATAGGGGGAGAATGTTAAAATAAATTTAGATTGAAATGCTAGTGATCAATGAAAGGGAGGGGTAAGGGGTATGGTACGTATGAATTTTTTCTGTTTTCTTTTTATCTCTTTTTCTGAACTAATGCAAATGTTCTAAGAAATGATCATGATGATGAATATGCAACTATGCAATGATACTGTGAAATACTGATTATATATGTAGAACGGAATGATCATATGTTAAGAATGTTTGTGTCTGTTGTTATATTTAAAAAAAAATTAAAAAATTTAAAAAAATGGCCATTCAGAAAAAAGTTTACATTTCCCAGCTTTACTACGCAGCTGGAAGGGGCCATGTGAGTAATATATGGCTGATGGATGTAAGTGGAAGTGACAGTGAACTTTTCTTAAAAGACATCAGGCACTGCCTTTGGCTCCCTTTTCCATCCTTTCTCCATTCTGCTGCTTGAAAGATGGCTGTGAAGGCTGGAATTCCATTTTGAACCACAAAGATGGGGGCGATACTTTAGGGACTGTGAAGTGACAGTCAGATTCTAGGCAACTCTTATGTGTGAGAAAAATTAAGCTACTAATTTTTTTTTTTCATGGGCAGGCACCGGGAATTGAGCCCAGGTCTCTGGCAGGGCAAGTAAGAACTCTGCCTGCTGAGCTACTGTGGCCTGCCCCAGTTACTAATTTTTAAGTCTCTTTTCCTTGCAGCTAAACCTAATCTTAATGCGTTGTTTTTCTTTCTCTCTTTTTAGACACAATTTATGTACAATAAAGAGCACACATTTAGTGTATAGTCAGTTAGTTTTGACACATGTATATACCCACATAATGCTGCCACAGTCAATGAAAAGAACATTTCCATCACTCTGAAAGGTTCCTCATGCCCCTTTCCATTCAATTACATTCCTACCACATCCTTAGGTGACCACTGAAACAGCTTTCTATCATTAAAGCTTAGTTGTATCTTTCCTGGAGTTTCATATAAATGGAATTATGCTATAATCTCTTTTGTCTAATTCCTTTGCACTTAGCATAATGTTTTTGAGAGTCAATATATTATGAATCAGTGGTTCCTTCTTTTTAATTGCTGGATTGTATTCTATTATATGGACATACCATAATTTGCTTATCTATATGGTTGGTGGTGGACATTTTGATTGTTTTCAGTTTTTGGCTATTACAAATAAAGTTGTCATAAACATTTGTGTACAAGTTTTGTGTGGATATGTGTTTTCACTTGTGTTGAGTACCTACTTAGGAGTGGGACTGTTAGGTCATATGGTTAAGTGAGTGTTTAAATTTATAGAAACCACCACACTGTTTTATAGAGTGGCTGCACCAGTTTCCATTCTGAATAACAATCTGTGAAAGTTTAATTGCTCCACATCCTCACCAACACTTGGCATTGTCAATCTTATAAACATTTAGCCCTTCTACTTAGTTTACAGTTGCATCACATTGTGTTTTTTTTTTACCCAGGTGGTTAACATTAAGCATATTTTCATGTGCTTATGTGCCCACTTTTGCCTGAGTTCTTTTTTTTTTTTTTTTTATTCACATGGGCAGGCACTGGGAATCGAACCCAGGTCTACAGCATGACAGGTGAGAACTCTGCCACTGCACCACCATTGCCCACCCTGCTTGAGTTCTTTTTTTTTTTTCATGGGCAGGCACCGGGAATTGAGCCCAGGTCTCTGGCAGGGCAAGTAAGAACTCTGCCTGCTGAGCCACCGTGACCCGCCCTTGAGTTCTTTTTTCAATTGAACTTTAACAGTTCTGCGGATACAAATCAGTTGTCAGATATGTGTATTCTGAATATTTTATGTCAATGGCTTGCCTTTTCACTTTCTTAATGGTATCTTTGGAAGTATAGAAGTTTTTAACTTTGGTGAGGTCGGATTTACCAGTTTTCTTTTATGGTTTGTGCTTTTTGTGTCCTAAGACATCATTACTTAACTCAAAGTCATGAAAATTTTATCCTAAATTTGCTTCTACGGTTTTATAATTTCAGATTTTCACATTTAGGTCTGAGCGTATGTTTTGCGAGAGAGGGTCACAATTCATTTTTTTGTATGGATATCCAGTTCTTCCAACACTATTTGTTGATTAGACTATCATTTCCTCATTGAATTACCTGGCATTTTTGTCAAAAATCAATTGGTATAAAAATGTATGTCTATTTCTTGACTTTCTTCTATTCCATTAATCTATATGTCTTTCATTACAGCATTACCATACTGTCTTTATTACTGTAAATTTATCTATTTTTAAATTGTAAGGACATGTGACTCCTTTTGACAGCCTAACACAAATTCCTATGCTTTTTATATAGTTTTTAGTATTATATAGTAATATTCTGCTTACTATTTAGAGGTTATTTTATTTCTTAGATAGGAGAGGGGAAAACCCCTTATAAAATCATGATGCAAACTTTACTACTGCCCCTGAGAGACTGAAAATATCGTAATAATTCTTAAGCAGAAACCACAACTTTCCTTGACTCTTTCAAAGAAAGGCAGAAATAATATAGAAGAAAAGAGAAAGAAATCATTGACCATTTGCTTCATGCTACATATCTTCCAGTGGTATTCTTGGTTTTCAGAGGAAAATAGAGGCTCCTAAAGATAAATAACTTGTCTAATGTCATTCAGTGATTTCTTTAATTGCCTTACAGATACATAATTCATAAATGATAAAATTCTCCCACTTAAATTGTACAACTCAATGGATTTAATATATCCTTAGCATTCTACAACCATCACTGCAATTTAATTTTAGGATATTTTTATTATCCCTCAAAGAAATCCCATACCACTGGCAATCATTCCTCCTTCTGCTGTACCCCCTTCTCCCTGGGCCCTCATCAACTACTAATCCACTTTCTTCTCTCAGTAGATTTGCCTATTGTGGATATTTCTTGTAAATAGAATCATATAATATGTTTGGCTTCTTTCACTTAGTATAATGTTTTCAAAGTATATCCATGTTGTAGCATATATAGCATATATAAATTCGTCATTCCTTTTTTTTTTTTTTGGCATGGGCAGGCACTGGTTATCAAACCTGGGTCTCCGGCATGGCAAGTGAGAATTCTGCCACCGAGCCACTGTTGCCTGCCCCTTCATTCCTTTTTATTGCTGAATAATATTCCACTGTATGAATACTCTACACTCTGCTTAACCATTTATTAGTTGATGGACATTTGGATTGTTTGCCTTTTCTGGTAATTATGAATAATTTTTATATAAACATTGATGTAATTTTTTTGTGTGGACATATGTTTTAATTTTGGGGGGTATATATACCTAAGAGTAGAATTTCTGGGTCATATGGATTCAGAGATCTTAAACCACAGTCTGTTTGACTATAAGTCCCGTACTTGTTCAAATCTCTCATCTTTCTCAAGACAGCCTTTCCTTCTTTCATATAATTTATGTGGAAGACTGATCTTCTGAGAGTTTAACATCAATTTTGTTCTTGCTTGTATGGGAAACTGAATGAGTAAAAAGTAATTTTCTCATCTCTATATCTCACATTCTCCAAAATACCACCTTTAGAAATAGAGTCTTGCCAATTTAGTCCTGCACCCCTTGCCTCAAGGGATATTAAAACTACTCTGTGGTTCAAAAGGCCACAAATAAGCCCTGTCAAAGCCACTCTGGAGAAGAATGGGATACTGGGGGAGTGGAATGTTTGAGTTGGTATTCTCTTAATGGAGGGAAGAATTGTTTGTATTTGCTGGGAGGATGCTGGGAAACAGCGGTGGGTCCCCCATGGCTGCAGAGAGCCGGCAGGAACATCTCTTTATGACCTGTCTGGAGATGCAATGAAGGACCCTCGGGTGAACATGACATTGTAGAAAAAGATTGTAGAAAAGGACCAGACCCATTTCCTGATCTCCTGGAACCAAATAGCCACATTGATCTAGAAAAAAAAGATATATTACAAGTGCTTAGCAAGGAACTATTGATAGCTATTTAAAGTTTCAAGGATGCCAAGTTAGAGACGTGTTTTTTAAGATACATGACCCATCATGTTTTTAAACAGCAAAATAACACTACTATTGACTAGATATTTTCCCTTATTTTAAATAAATAATGAATAGGGAAATTTTCCCAGAGCCATGGATGAAATGATTGTCAATATAAAGACCATCTGGCTGAAGTTTCCACAGCATCCGGATGTGAAAACTGGCAATCATAGTCAATGCTTTTTTTCTCATGCCATTGGAAAGCCGCATTAAACAGGAAGTGGCTAATGAAGGCTGTTCAGCAGTAGACATTTTACAAGTTATATTAAAATGATCATGACTTGCAATGAGGATTTCCCTCTTTGGAAGTTTATTATGGCTCCCTTGTTTTCCATACATTGTATTATTGCTATAAATGTGTGTGTGGGTGTGTATATATGTATGCATATAACCACATGGAGGAAGCTGTCCAGCACTGCATTATACATATGGTGACTGGGCAAACTAGCTTTAGATTTCAGTCTTTTCACCTTGTTTTGCTCTGAGAATCATTCATTAATTCAAATTATACCATTGAACACCTCTTATGTGCCAGTCATTGAGGTGAGAGGGTCAGGGATAAAGTAGCTGCTGGCCGAGTCCTCCTGTGTTGTCACTGACAACTTAGCTGTTAATTGTGTTGGGTAACACACTCCCATTGGCTACTTGGTTTCTTCCTTCTCATGTCCCTATTTATATCCTGTCAGTACCATCATCTTTTTCGTGTCCTGCCAATATACTTCCTGTTCTAGATGTTCTAATAAAACAAGTTATATATGACATAAAGCCAGGAAAGGAAAACACTAAGGAGACCGTGAAAATTCAGTGCTGCATTCATCAGGCTTCCTGGGAACAGCTAAGTGTGAACATTGACCATTAGTGGGCTAAGGAAAAAAATAACTCACGTTGTTAAGCACCAGATGGACATGTGCAAAATTTGTTTTGGTGGGGGTCACAGTCAACCAAAAATTATCAATAAGACTTTTAAAACAAAGTCTATAATGCAGTTTCAGAGGTATATTCAAAGTAGCTTGAAAATAGAATTAGCAATTGGAAGATGCCAGATTGATTTTAAGAATTAACCTCAAGTCCAGTCTACTCTAAATCATATGAACTTATCCCCTTTCTTCCAAGTATGGGAACCAGGGAGAAAGTAATTATTTGATTAGATTTTGGCTGAATGCATGAACACCCAGGAAGAATAAACCAAGAAAATTGAAAGTGGAATGCCAGCTCTGAGTAGGCTGAACTTTCTTTGTGAACCTTATATATACAAGAAGAAAACAAAACTTAAAAGTAAAACAAACAGAAAAGCCTCAAATACTAAAAATAAAACAAAATGAAACACCATGCAAAGTATTTCTCCCTTCTACCCTAAATGTCTCTGAGGGGTAAGTCAGCTTGATGGAATTCAAAGTCTCTTTTGATTCCTTTGTCATTTGCATTGACTACAACAGGGATTCGTGTTTTTCCTGACTTACACCAATGGCAATCTTTAGTTAAAAAAATTCTGAAAATAAAGTAAGTATTTGTTGTATACAGCCCCACTTGAAGAGTACTGAAAGTTTAAACTTCTGACCAAGACAGAGTGCTACGAATGTGTCTGCAGATAAAGGATAATTATCTCTGAAATTGTTTATGTGGAGGGGAAGGGTAATTAAATTTTATCTCATGTTGTTGGATACCAGGAATGAGTTAGAACTGATTCAAAGCAAATGTTAAATTCCTCAATTTGTATTACTTATTTTCATCAATTCCGGTTTTCTGTCATTTTTTTTCCATTTTCCTTTCTGATTAGTGGGAAAAATACTTTATACAATAACAGAATTGTAAAAAAATCTCATTTTCATTTTACATTGGTTTAATCCCTTATCTAAATGTCTGACTCCTCCTCATTATTTTATTTCCTACACATATTTTCTTTCATGCTTGCTTCCTTAAGTGAAAGAGGAATGCCTTGAAATGATTCAAGGCAATCTAAGAGGTTTTTTTTTTTTTAACTTTTTAATTGCATGGTATAACATATATACAGAGCAAAGAAATAAAAAAGCAATAGTTTTCAAAGCACTCTTCAACAAGTAGTTACAGGCCAGATCCCAGAGTTTGTCATGAGCTACTATAAGATCCTCTCAAATTTTTCATTCTAGCTGCATTATATTTTTTTATCATAACAATCGACCTCTTTACTTTCTTTTTCGTGAAAAATAACGTATATATAAAAAAGCAATAAATTTCAAAGCACAGCAACACGAGTAGTTGTAGAACATATGTCAGTGTTTGACATGGGTTACAATTCCACAATTTTAGGTTTTTACTTCTAGCTTCTCTAAGATACTATAGGCTAAAAGAGATGTCAATTTAATGATTCAGCAATCATGTTCATTTGTTAAATCCTATCTTCTCTGTAAAATTCATCACCTTTGATCTTTCTATCCCTCTGTTTAGGGGTGATTGGACTATGGCCATTCTAACTATTTCATGTTGGAAGAGTCTTTCAATAATATGGGTAGGGAAATGGAACTATCTGATGTTCTGCAGAGGCTGGCCTGGCTAGGTTTCAGGACTTATCTGGTCCAAGGACCCATCTGGAGGTCATAGGTTCTGGTCCAGGAACCCATCTGGAGGTCGTAGGTTCTGGTCCAAGAACCCATCTGGGTATTGTAGGTTCTGGTCCAGGGACCCATCTGGAGGGTGTAGGTTTCTGGAAAGTTACCCTAGTGCATGGAACCCTTGTGGGATATTACATATTGTCCTAGGTGTTCTTTAGGATTGGCTGGAATGGTCCTGGATGAGATTTGGAAAGTTATGATAGGTAGCAATGGCTAACTGAAGCTTGTGTAAGAGTGGCCTCTAGAGTAGCATTTCGACTCTATTTGAACTTTCTTTACCATGAATACTTTATTAGCTACACTTAAGAGGCTCTTAATACTGTTTTTGCACCTTACTTTTAAAAGGTCAGAGAATAAGTCCTTTGTAACCATTTTCTCTTAAGAGTGAGAAGACTTGTCTTCTGAATTAAAGGATGAAAGGTTAACATAAACATTAAGAAGGATATTATTTTGATATGATATAAACTTTGTTTTCTAGATAGAGTACTTAGACAGCTAAGAAAAACGTGTCATAGCTTTTCATTAAAGCAGTTTAACAGAGAACAGCATTGACTAAGACAGAATTAATTTTTACAGAATCTTTATAATTTCTTGAGGTCAATAGTGACTACAAACAAAATGTATATTTTTAAAACTTTCTAGTTAGCAACTGACCACAAAATTTACTTTCTTAAACTTTCTGCGATTTTCCATATCCATTCTGTTAGCAATGACCATAACACAAAATTTACTTTTATATTAGGAATTTGTTACTTTAAAAAGTTAACACTTTGAAAGATCATGCTCTGAGGCAGTTGGAGGTTAGTAGTTTTGCTGCTAAGGCATTTTTAAAGATACGGGGATTATTTTGAAACTCTTGGGGCAGCACCATCTGAGTAATATGGGAGTTTTGTCTTTAAGTTTTTGCTATTTAAAAGCAAATAGGGGGTGGTCCTATAACAACTCCAATAGTTAGGAAAATCCAAGTGGAGGTAGGTCCAGAGTTGCCGTTTAGGTCAGAGTGGCTTTAGTGTTAATAAGAAATTAATAATCTTACCTGTCATGTTGAGTTTCATCTGGGGCTCCTTTAAGTTGGTTAGATGTGAAGTCAGCAGAGCCATATGTGACCTCAGAACCCTCAGTCTTCTTGCCATAAGCAGAGCTCAAGGGACTATCCTGCCCCCACTTCAGGACACAGTGCAGTCCCTGAGCCTGAAGCCATGTTGGTGGCACCTTGGGCAAGGCCACTGTGGGTCCTGAGGTTGAGGGTTGCCTCCAGGTTTCTGGCACTGTCTTTGTCAGTGGCCCTCTGGCATACAGTTGAAGACTTTTGAGGGTTAGTGCCCCAGTTTGGGTAACCTCAAGAGGACAAGATAGTTTTAATAGCAACTGCAATAAGCTGAGCCTGTTCTCTAGTCTTTTCTTACCACTCTTTGTCTTTTTCTCCTTCTCAGCCTTGTTTCAATTGTTAAAGACAGAAAAGATAGTTTCTAATAAGGCATTAGTGGGAGTTTGTAGGCCCATGGAGAGCTTTTGTAGCTTTCTCTGAGTGTCCGGGGCAGACTGGTTGATGAAATGGGTGCCTAGCAAGATTTGGTCTTCCTGAGAATCTGGGCTTACATTAGTAACCTTTTAAAGTTTCCAATATCTTCTCCCAGAAAAAGAGCCAAGTATTTCTCTTTCTCCTGAGTGATTCCCCTTACTGTATTACAACTTGGTGGCACATCTTAAGCCTTTTAGCAAATAGTTTCTCTTTTAAAGGAAACTGAGACATGTGCATAACACAAGTAAAAAGTTTTTTTTAGGTTCTTGTCTTAATGGAGAATTATGAATATCTTTGCCTTGGGAATTTCTGACTACTCTCCCTGTCTTTTACGGACTGGTATATGGTATTATAATTGAGAGTCCCATTGGAGGGCTATACTTCCCAATCTTTTAGCTTATATTGACTGTTGGCCTTTATATTTGGCTGCCATGGGTTTTAATAGAGGCTAAATGAGGATTCTGGGAAGGGGGCTATTTAAGTGGGTTATTTAAAATGTTTGCCTCCTTCTTCAAAGAAGAGTTATGAGAAAGAAGTTTTTGATAGTACTCTTTGGCATAACATAATTTACAAGAGCTCTTCATGTGTTTGTCCTTATATAAGACAGTAAAAGCTATAAATAGTGAATTTCTTGCCACTTTCCCTCCCTTTTACAAAAGAGATTTAATTGTAAGATTGTTCCATTTGTGGACTAGTACTGACTGTCCTCCAGGCAAGAATGTGGCTAGGCAGTATTGCAGTAGCCCTTTAGCTCTGCGGTAGGAAAATCATCTTAATTTTGTAGCAGGCAGCCCAGTGGACTGCCAGTTGGAATACTGGAGGCACCATCTATTTCAGTCCAGACAGCTGGAGAGAAATGTCTCCTGGCTGGCTCGCCAAAACATGCTGCTGGATTTCAGCTTCCAGGTTCTTAGGTCCTTGACCACGCCATGAGAAAGAATTCAAGAACACAGTCCAAAGAGTAAGCAGATAGAAAATTTATTGGGAACATAGGTAAAAGACTTGTGGGCACTCTTGCAAAGACAGAGGTGAGGAAGGTGAGAGGCCACACATATATATACTTGTATATTTTTAAATATTGCTTTTTTTTTTTACTGAAGTATAACATACTTCTGCATATAATAAAGCACACATGTGATAAATGTATGGTTCAAGGAATGATCATAAAATGAACATGCGTATGTAGACGCCACCTGATTCAGAAAATGCAACACTGTCAACACCTTAGAAGCCCTCATATTCCCTCCCAATAACATCTTCCAGCTCCTCCTAAAGGTGACGCTATCCTGGCTTCTAACACTAGATTAATCGTCCTCAGTAAGAAAGAGAGGCACCTATCACCCTACAGGGATGGAGTCTTACTGTGTGGAAGATGGCATGACTGCAACAATGCCTGCTGCCAGGATCTCAAGTCTTAAGGGACCCAACCTTCCCATGGTTTTCCAATGTTAGGGTTACCAACAGAAGCACACCACAGCATTGGGTGAATAATGTTTCACTCACATAGAGAAGAGACCAAGCAAAGTCAGCTCCACTAGTGAGTGGCTATTGGTCCTCCATAGCCAGTGGGTCTTCATCTGCATTCAGCTCAGGTAGGTGTTCTGTGCACAGGACCTCTATTGTATGTTTGTGCTATCTTGGAGGAACTCTGCTCTCTCCCTGCCATACACAGTTACACCACAGGGTGTGTGAGCTAGATATCCTAAAACATGCCCGCTTTAGTCAGAGCATCTCAGTGAATATCTGCATATGCAGATTTTAGGGGAAGGAATGTACCAATAGTCTCCTTATCTACTGGGGGATTTTGTTTTATCTCACTATGTGGACAGTTCTGGGCCTGAGCACAGAATATATTTGTGGGTTCCAGTAGCTTCATGGGACTATCCCCTACCATAGTCGTGAAGATTTGAAAATTTACCTACTAAAATAACAATGTTTGGATCTTGTCACTTTTACTCAACATATTTGTGGAATCATTCATGTTTTTTATAGAAGAAATTATTTATTTGCAATTGTATTCCATTATATGGCTATACCATGAATTATTTACTGATAGATCTTTGAATTGTTGTCAGTTTTCAGTTATTACAATTAATGCTGCTGTGAGCATTCTGTATGTGTCTTTTCATACATATGTACATCTTTTTCTGTTGCTCATATACTTAGGAGTGGAATTACTGGATCAAGGGATTTGCATATGTTCACTTAGCTTTAGTAAACATTGCCTCATGGTTTTTCAAAATAGTTCCAGTTTCCAGTTGTTCTACATTCACAGTACCATTGGTATTGTTATTCTTTTCTTATTTTACCAATTCAGTGAGTGTAGGGTAATACATAGTTTTAATTTAATTTGTATTTTATTAATGACTAATGAAGTTGAGCATCTTTTAATATGTTTATTGGCCATTTGGATAACCTCTTGTGAAGTACATTTTCTAGTCTTTTGCCTATTTTTCTACTTCCTTATCTTTTTATGATTTGTAGGAGTTCTTTATATATTTGAGAAAAAAAGCCCTCTGTGATTTTAGTTGGTATAATTATCTTCTCTGCCCTTGTAGCTTGCTCTTGTGGAACCTTCCATATTTCAGATTTGAATTTTGATTAATAAGGTCTGGTTTATTATTGTTCTCAGTTTCCCAGTTTGTAAAATGGGACTCTTAAAAAATTGCCCTGCTAGGTATGTAATTGAAATTAATAAAATGATCACTAAACTTTCATAAAATTAGTTAAAAAAACATTACCATCTTAGTATATTTGGGCTTACAACCATAACACTTTTGTTGGCAAAAGCTGAAGAAATGTTAGAGTTGATTATAATAAATATAACACACAAATGCTTTCCAAAGCGAAGTGTAAGGTACCTGGAAATGTGTAGGTTATTTCAGATCTATGTTCAGATTTATAGTTGTAAATGGATTTTTGTATTGCCTGAAATCTACTGTTGGCTTAAAACATCAACATCTAATAACTACTAAATTCGAAAGGAAGAAATTTTTGGGAAATAATTTCAAAACAGTACGAACATGTCTAGGTTTACCTTGGAGTGAGGAAACACTTGTTGAAATTATAATTCCAGCTGATTTGTTTGCCTTGAAACATTGAATTTGTAGTTGAATTTTCTTTTTTCTTCCTCCAAAAAAAATGGAGATGAATTTGCACCATTTAATGATTGATCTTTAATTTTTCATGATTACTATTTTATCAGAGGAATAATGTTTTTATTTGAAGCATTTTTGCATCTCATTGTTGCAAAAATAACAAACAAAAGATAGTGGGAAAACTGATGTTACTGTCTTCTGGCTAAGGATATCAATTATTGCTTGATAGTTAAATTGAAAGTAATGGGGATTGGTGCTCTCCTGCAATGGTAGCTTAATTTTTATGCCTGATTTCATGCCACATGAAATATTTCCTGTGAATGTTTCCCAATTCAAGGTTGTACTTTAAAAAATTCACTACCCATGAACTATAACAATAAATGTAATTGAGCATTAGTTTTAAGAACAATATTAGTTAGTGCTTTCATCGTTGGAATGGCTAATTTTATTTATCCCACATATTTGTATCTGGAATATTTCATTGATCATTTCTCAGAATCCTGTATTACTTCATGAAAGGCTGACACACATTAGCAATTATTGGTGACAGAGGCATCACAAAACTGGAAAGCAACATATGGTTGCTTTGTGTCAAAGATTGGAAAATATTTAAGTCAAAGAAGTTTTTTTCCTTTTCTAAAAACTTTTTGCTTTATACATGGAAATAATTTCTGTACTTCTACTATTTTGTGTTTAGAAAAAATATTTTTAATTCAAAACCTAGACATAATTTATATATCATTCATAACTCCTATTTAGCTTACTTTAGTTTTAATGATACAGAAAAGTGTAGAATTGCCTTTAAAGTAGGAAAACAATATAAATAGTCACAAATGGGATTTAAATGATTTGCTTAGTATTACTGGTTCTATTTTAATTGACTGGGTGAGCTAGGGTAAGGCATTAGAGGCCTTAGTTTCATATTTGTTTAAATGAAGAGTGTTTAGATGAGGATTGAACTAAAGCATTTCTTTGGTTCTCTAATGCTGAAGTGGTATGAATATATGAGGCTGCAATTCCAGTATGGCAGTCTGGCCTCACATTTCTCATGTTAGCTAGCAAAGATTTCTGGGGAACTTTCCTTTTCATCATCTAGAAGAACTTTTAAGAGAAAGACTATTCAACTGGCCACATAAGAGGAAGAACACAACCCAAGTTCTACTGGAAGCTATCCTCCAAGGAAAACAGCTATGAGGAGGATGACACTGCAGAAAGCAGAGTGGAGAATCACACTTGTTGATGACATTACTACACCGTCAGATTAGCAGATGTTGGAAAAACAAGAGCTTGGGTTGGCACAGTCCCAAGACTAAAGAACATGCCAGGCTCAGAGTTAGACAGGAGCCTTCTTTAGGACTTATGAACAAGAAAGGATCCCCCAGTGGTGGCCATATGGAGAATGGAAATATAGTGCAAAGGTGGGGTGCAAGGGGCAGCTTATTAGGGTTTAGGGTAGGGACATTCCATAGGGTATAACAGAGTTTCAGTAGGGGTTTGGGATTTGTTATTAGCATACCAAGAGAGTGGGATTTTTGTTTTTGCTATTATTACTATTACCAGTATCATTTTAATTTATTTATTTTTTGATCTATTGATTATTAGAAAAACTTTATTTTCAATTTCTGTCTTAAATTTGCATGAGCAACTTCATGGTTTTGCTTTGCCTTATTTGAATATAAACTACGTATACAATTTTAGATGTTTATAGATTACAATGTGAAATTTGCAGAGTATTTATAAAAAGAAAAGGCCTTCTAAAGTTATTTTTTCCAGCTAACTCAAAAAGTTATTTTTTTTAACTTTTTTATTGCATAATACAACCTATATACAAAGCAAAGAAGGGAAAAAGCAATAATTTTCAAAGCAATTTTCAACAAGTAATCACAGAACAGATCCCAGAGTTTATAATGGGCTACCATACAAACCTCTCAGATTGTTCCTTTTAGCTGCTCTAGAATATAGGCAGCTAGAAAGAATAATTTCTTTTTTATCATCATAATAGACTTTTTTTCCTTTTTGTGAAAAATATATAAACAGACAAAAAAACCCAATAGATTTCAAAGCACAGCACCTCAATTAGTTGTAGAATATATTTCAGAATTTGGCATGGGTTACAGTTCCACAATTTTAGGTTTTTAGTTCTAGCTGCTCTAAGATAGTGGAGACTAAAGAGATATTAATTTAATGATTCAGCATTCATATTCATTTGTTAATCCTATCTTCTCTGATAACTCCATCATCATCTTTGATCTTTCTAGCCCTCTCTTTAGGGATGTTTGGGCTATGGCCATTCTTACTTTTTCATGTTGGAAGGTTCTGTCAATAATATGGGGTTGGAAGATATTCTGGGGAGGCTGGGCCCTCTAGATTTCAGGACTTCTGGTCCAGGGACCCATCTGGAGGGTGTAGGCTTCTGGAAAGTTACTCTAGTGCATGGAGCACTTGTAGAGACTTATATTTTTCTCTAGGTGATCTTTAGGATTGGCTGGAGTGGTCCTGGTTGGGGTTTGGCAAGTTATGATAGGTAGCAATGTCTGCCTGAAGCTTGCATAAAAGCAACCTCCAGAGTAGCCTCTCGACTCTATTTGAACTCTCTCAGCCACTGACACTTTATTAGTTACACTCCTTTTCCCCTGTTGGTCAGGATGGAATGTTGGTTCTATGGTGCCAGGGCCGGACTCATCCCTGGGATTCATCCCCCACGCTGCCAGGGAGACTTTCACTCCTGGATGTCATGTCCCACTTGGGGGTAGGGCAATGATTTCACTTGCAGAGTTGGGCTTAGAGTGAGGCCACATCTGAATAACAAAAGGGGTCCTCCAGAAGTAACTCTTAGGCATGCCTATAGGTAGGCTAAGCTTCTCCACTACATACGTAAGCTTCACAAGCCCTCAGGATCAAGGGCTTTGTCTAATGATTTATGTGTCCCTAAAATTTGATACAGTATCAAGGAATTCCCTGATAGTACAATTTAATAGTTCCATACTTTTTCTCCCATCCCTCAAGGAATTTTGCCAATACTTTTTGATTATCTGCTTAATATACTCTAAAATGTATCCAGGCATTACAATAATCTATACAGGATTAAAGGACCTCTTTCTTATTCTGGGCTCCCTGGGTTTTAATTGTTCAAATGAGCTATACAGATAGGTTGCATTAGATTATGTACTACAGAAAATCTAGGTTCCAGACAAAATAAAACTTTTTTCCTTTGGTTTCAAAGAGTATGTGTGGTTCTAAAATATAGGCAATGCTTCCTAATCCCTGTGTACAGAATTACGTTAACCGTGACCTGATCAGCTTCATTCTTATCTCTAAATATCAGCCTCTCAAAATCCAGAAATAATAATTACCACACTGGACTAAATGTGTCTGCTATAAGGGCTTACAATCTAGGCTCCTGTTTTCTTATAAGCATTTTCTAAAGGAGACTATACCATAATTGTTCTTTCATTTCTGGCTTATTTTGCTTCACCAAATGTCCCACGCATTCATTCACATCATTGCATGCCTCATGACTTCGCTCCTTTGTGTAGGAGCACATTTGATCATATGTACACACCACTGTCCGCCAATCTACTTCTCAGCCAGTCCACTGTTCAGCTACCTGCATCATCAGATATCACGTATAATGCCCAAAGTCCATAGACAATCAACACTCTCAATTTTAGATAATTTCATTATTCCCAAGAGAAAGATAACCAATAAACACAGCCTCACCAAAAAGGAAATCTAAACCTCCTCTTAACACTTGTCCCTCCCCACATTATTTACCTCTGCTGTTGCTGTGTAGTGCTGATGTTTTCCTATTAAACATAGCCCATAGCATACAATAGCAGTTTTTCCTCTGTAGCCTGGACTTAAACACTCTTTGTACACGAATCATACCTTTGAAGTAGTTCTTGCAAGAACTTACTTATATTTCTAGTGTTAATTAGTGGGACACATAGGTCCATACAACCCCTTTCAATCTTGTTCATCTTCAGTATGGTAATAGTACTTATAGGCCCACTAGAGAACCACCTTCACTCCTATCTATTCTCTTACATTGGAGTTCAACCTCATTAGCTAACCATTCATCCACCTCCAGCTTCTATGTATCTCTAAGTCCCCTATGGGGAGTGGGGTTTTAATGCTTTACAAGATAAGAATTTTTTATTAATTTTTAATTTTTTAAAAATATAACAACAAATGCAAACATTCTTAACAAATGATCATTCCGTTCTACATATATAATCAGTTATTCACAATATCATCCCATAGTTGCATATTCATCATCATGATCATTTCTTAGAACATTTGCATCATTTCAGAAAAAGAAATCAAGACAGCAGAAAAAATTCATACATACCATACCCCTTACCCTCCCTTTCATTGATCATTAGCATTTCAATCTAAATTTATTTTAACATTTGTACCCCCTATTATTTATTTTTATGCCATATGTTTTACTCATCTGTTGATAAGGTAGATAAAAGGAGCATCAGACAAAGGTTTTCACAATCACACAGCCACATTATACAATCATTATTATCATTATACAATCACTATACAATCATCTTCAAGAAACATGGCTACTGGAACACAGCTCTACATTTTCAGGCAGTTCCCTCCAGCCTCTCTGTTACATCTTGACTAACAAGGTGATATCTACTTAATGTGTAAGAATAACCTCCAGGATAACCTCTCGATTCTGTTTGAAATCTCTCAGCCATTGACACTTTATTTTGTCTCATTTTGCTCTTCCCCCTTCTTCTCGAGAAGGTTTTCTCAATCCCTTGTTGCTGAGTCCCAGCTCATTCTAGGATTTCTGTCCCACATTGCCAGGAAGGTCCACACCCCTGGGAGTAATGTCCCATGTAGACAGAGGGAGGGTGGTGAGTTTGCTTGTTGTGTTGGCTGGAAAGAGAGACCACATCTGAGCAACAAGAGGTTCTCTTGAGGGTGACTCTTAGGCTTAATTTTAAGTAGGCTTGACCTATCCTTTGTGGGGTTGTTTCATATGAACAAACCCCAAGATGGGGGACTCAGCCTATTGCTTTAGTTGTCCCCAGTGCTTGTGAGAATATCAAGAATTCTAAACTTGGGGAAGTTGAATTTTATCCCTTTCTCACCATTCCCCTAAGGGGATTTTGCAAATACTTTTTTACTCACTCTGGGATTTATTGGGGCATCATTCTGGACAAGCCTACAAAATCTTATGCCCTACTCAAGATTTCATGTACTTATGATGTTCAATTAAGCTGTCTACATAAGTTATATTAGGAACTACACTAGTCAAAATATAAATTTTGTACCAAATAAACATTTTATGCTTTAGTCTCACACATAAGTTAAAATTTTAAAATATTGATTACCATCTATTTTCAACACCCGGAAGTAATGACATTTCTTTTTTCTTCCTCGTGCAAAAACATTTTTAAAGTCGTACATTTAGTTACTATCATTATACACTCTAGGCATTCCTAGATTATACCACCTCAGTCTTTATCATATATCTTTCTTTCTGATTTTATTTGTACCCCCAGTCCTCCTCCCGCTATCATTCTCACATTCAGCTTCATTCAGTGCTTTAATATAATTGTATTATAGTTAGGTGGTATTGTGCTATCCATTTCTGAGTTTTTAGAATCGGTCCTGTTGCACAATCTGTAACCCTTCAGCTCCAATTACTCATTATCTTACCCTCTGTCTATCTCCTGATGGTCTCTGTTACCAATGAAATTCTCCAAGTTCATTCACTAATGTCCATTCATATCAGTGAGACCATGCAGTATTTGTCCTTTTGTTTCTGGCTAATCTCACTCAGCATAATGTCCTTAAGGTCCATCCATGTTGTTGCATACTTCATAGCTTTATTCTGTCTTACAGCTGCATAATATTCCATCATATGTATATACCACAGCTTGTTTAGCTGTTCATCTGTTGATGGACATTTTGGCTGTTTCCATCTCTTTGCAATTGTAAATAATGCTGCTATAAACATTGGTGTGCAAATGTCTGTTTGTGTCCTTGCCCTCATGTCCTCTGAGTAGATACTTAGCAATGATATTGCCAGGTCATATGGCAATTCTATACTTAGTTTCCTGAGGAACTGCCAAACTGACTTCCACAGCAGTTGTACCATTTGATATTCCCACCAACACTGGATAAGTGTGCCTCTTTCTCCACATCCTCTCCAGCACTTGTCGTTTTCTGTGTTATTGATAATGGCCATTCTGGTGGGTGTGAGATGATATCTCATTGCGGTTTTGATTTGCATTTCTCTAATAGCCAGTGAAGTTGAGCATCTTTTCATGTGCCTTTTGACCATTTGCATTTCCTCTTCTGAGAAGTGTCTGTTCAAGTCTTTTGCCCATTTTGTAATTGGGTTGTCTGTCTTTTTGTTGTTGAGTTGAACAATCTCTTTTATATATTCTGGATACTAGACCTTTATCTGATATATCATTTCCAAATATTGTCTCCCATTGTGTAGGCTGTCTTTTTACTTTATGATGAAGTTCTTTGATGCACAAAAGTGTTTAATTTTGAGGAGTTCCCATTTATTTATTTATTTATTTCTTCAATGCTTGTGCTTTGGGTGTAAGGTAGGAAACTGCCTCCTAGTATAAAATTTATAAGATATTTCCCTACATTTTCTTCTAACAGTTTTATGGTCTTAGATCTAATGTTTAGGTCTTTGATCCATTTTGAGTTAATTTTTATATAGGGTGTAAGATATGGATCCTCTTTCATTCTTTTGCATATGGATATCCAGTTCTCTAGGCACCACTTATTGAAGAGACTGTTCTGTCCCAGGTGAGTTGGCTTGACTGCCTTATCAAAGATCAATTGTCCATACATGAGAGGGTCTATATCTGAACATTCTATTCAATTCCATTGGTCAGTATATCTATCTTAATGCCAGTACCATGCTGTTTTGACCACTGTAGCTTCATAATACACCTTAAAGTCAGGTAGGATAAGACCTCTGACTTTATTTTTCTTTCTCAGGATACTTTTAGCTATTCGGGACATCCTGCCCTTCCAGATAAATTTAGTTATTGGTTTTTCTATTTTTGAGATTTTAATTGATATTGCATTGAATCTGTAAATCAATTTCGGTAGAATTGACATCTTAACTATATTTAGTATTCCAATCCATGAACACGGTATGCCCTTCCATTTAATTAGGTCTTCTGTGATTTCTGTTAACAATTTCTTGAGTTTTCTTTGTATAGGTCTTTGTCTCTTTAGTTAAATTTATTTGTAAATTTTTAGAAATATTTTACTTCTAAATATTTTATTCTTTTGGTTGCAATTGTAAATGGAATTTTTTTCTTGATTTCCCCTCAGATTGTTCATTACTAGTGTATAGAAACACTACAGATTTTCGAGTGTTGATCTTGTAACCTGCCACTTTGCTGTACTCATTTATTAGCTCTAGTAGTTTTGCTGTGGATTTTTTTGGGTTTTCAACATACAGTATCATATCATCTGCAAACAGTGAGAGTTTTACTTCTTCCTTTCCAATTTTGATGCCTTGTATTTCTTTTTCTTGTCTAATTGCTCTGGCTATAACTTCCAACACAATGTTGAGTAACAGTGGTGATAGTGGACATCCTTGTCTTGTTCCTGATCTTAGGGGGAAAGTTTTCAGTTTTTCTCCATAGAGGATGATGTTAGCTGTGGGTTTTTCATATATTCCCTTTATCATGTTGAGAAAGTTCCCTTCTATTTCTATACTTTGAACAGGAAAGGATATTGAATTTTGTCAAATGCCTTTTCTGCATCATTCGAGATGATCATGTGGTTTTTGTGCTTTGATTTGTTGATATGGTATATTACATTAATTGATTTTCTTATGTTGAACCATCCTTGCCTACTGGGATGAAGCCTACTTGGTAATGGCATATAATTCTTTTAATGTGCTGCTGGATTCAATTTCCTAGAATTTTGTTGAGGGTTTTTGCATCTATATTCATTAGAGAAATTTGTCTGTAGTTTTCTTTTATTTATTTATTTTTGTAATATCTTTGTCTGGCTTTGGTATGAGGGTGATGTTGGCTTTGTAGAATAAGTGAGGTATCTTTTCCTCCTCTTCAATTTCTTTGAAGAGTTTGAACAAAATTGGTACTAATTCTTTCTGGAATGTTTGGTAGAATTCACATCTACCATCTGGTCCCGGACTTTTCTTTTTGGGAAGCTTCTGAATGACTGATTCAATTTCTTTACTTGTGATTGGTTTGTTGAGGTCATCTATTTCTTCTCGAGTCAATGTTGGTTGTTCATGTCTTTCTAGGAAGTTGTCCATTTCATCTACATTGTTGAGTTTCTTAGCATAAAGTTGTTCATAGTATCCTATCATTACCTCCTTTATTTCTATGGGGTCAGTGGTTATGTTTCCTTTGCCATTTCTGATTTTATTTATTTGCATTCTCTCACTTCTTCTTTTTGTCAACCCCACTAAGGGTCCATCAAACCAACTTCTGGTTTTGTTGATTTTCTCAATCGTATTCATCTCTCAATTTCATTTATCTCTGCTCTAATCTTCATTATTTCTTTCCTTTTGCTTGCTTTGGGGTTAGTTGACTGTTCTTTCTCTACTTCCTCCAAGTGGGCAATTAATTCCTTGAGTTTTACCCTTTCTTCTTTTTTAATATAGGCATTTAGGGCAATATATTTCCCTTTTAGCACTGCCGTTGCTGCATCCCATAAATTTTGATATGTTGTGTTTTCATTTTCATTTGCCTTGAGATATTTATTGATTTCTCTTGTAATTTCTTCCTTAACCCACTGGTTGTTTAAGAGTGTGTTGTTGTGCCTCCACATATTTGTGAATTTTCTGGCACTCTGCCTATCATTGATTTCCAACTTCATTCCTTTAAGATCTGAGAAAGTGTTTTGCATGATTTCATTCTTTTAAATTTTATTGAGACTTGCTTTGTGACCCAGCATATGGTCTATCCTTGAGAATGATCCATGAGCACTTGAGAAAAAGGTGTATCCTGCTGTTGTGGGGTGTAATGTTCTATAAATGTCTGTTAAGTCTAGCTCATTTATTGTATTATTCAAATTCTCTGTTTCTTTCTTGATCCTCTGTCTAGATGTTCTGTCCATTGATGATAGTGTGGAATTAAAGTCTCCAACTATTATGGTAGATGTGGCTATTTCTCTTTTCAGTGTTTTAGTGTTTGCCTCATGTATTTTGGAGCATTCTGGCTTAGTGCATAAATATTTATGATTGTTAAGTCTTCTTGTTGAATTGTTCCTTTTATTAATACATAGTGTCCTTCTTTGTCTCTTCTAACTGTTTTACATTTGAAGTCTAATTTGTTGGATATTAATATAGCTACTCCTGCTCTTTTCTGATTGTTGTTTGCATGAAATATCTTTTCCCAACCTTTCACTTTCAACCTATGTTTATCTTTGGGTCTAAGATGTGTTTCCTGTAGACAGCATATAGATGGGTTCTGTTTTTTAGTCCATTTTGCCAGTCTATGTCTTTTGATTGGGGAGTTTAATCCATTAACAGTTAGTGTTATTATTGTATGGGTAGTATTTTCTTCTACCATTTTGGATTTTTATATGTCATATCTAATTTTTCTTCTTTTTTACCTTTACTGATAGTCTTCATTGCTACACTCTTCTACACACCTCTCTCTCCTGTCTTTTCATATCTGCCTCTAGTTATCCCTTTAGTATTTCTTGCAGAGCTAGTCTCTTGGTCACAAATTCTCTCAGTGATTTTTTGTCTGAAAATGTTTTAATTTCACCCTCATTTTTGAAGGACAATTTTGCTGGATATAGAATTCTTGGTTGGCAGTTTTTCTCTTTTAGTAATTTAAATATATCATCCCACTGTCTTCTTGCCTCCATGGTTTCTGCAGAGAAATCTATGCATAGTCTTATTGGGCTTCCTTTGCATGTGATAGATTGCTTTTCTCTTGCTGCCTTCAAGATTCTCTCTTTCTCTTTGATATCTGACATTCTGATTAGTAAGTGTCTTGGAGTATATCTATTTGGATTTATTCTGTTTCAGGTATGCTGCACTTCTTGGATCTGTAATTTTAAGTCTTTCATAAGAGTTGGGAAATTTTCAGTGACAATTTCCTCCATTTGTTTTTCTCCCCCTTTCCCCTTCTCTTCTTCTTATGGGTCACCTGCAACATGTATATTCATGCACTTCATGTTGTCATTCAATTCCATGAGGCCCTACTCATATTTTTCCTTTTTTTCCCTATATTTTCTTTTGCTTGTCAGATTTCAGATGTCCCATCCTCCAGTTCACTAATCCTATCTTTTGCCTCTTGAAATCTGACATTGTAGGTTTCCATTTTTTTTTCATCTCTTCTACTGTGCCTTTCATTCCCATAAGTTCTGCAATTTATTTTTTCAGACCTTCAATTTCTTCTTTTTGTTCATTCCTTGCCTTCTTTATA
>PVIY010030246.1:0-31157 GCA_004026745.1 Myrmecophaga tridactyla
ATCATGAGGCTTACTTTTGTGAAGCTTATGTAGGTAGCGGAGAAGCTTAGACTACCTATAGGCATGCCTAAGAATCACTTCTGAAGGACCTCTGTTGTTGCTCAGATGTGGCCTCAGTCTCTTTAAGCCCAACTCTGCAAGTGAAATCATTACCCTCCCCCCTACGTGGGACATGACATCCAGGGGTGAAAGTCTCTCTGGCAACATGGAAGATGACCCACAGGGGTTAATCCAGACCTGGCACTGTGGGATCAACAATTCCATCTTGACCAAAAGGGGAAAAAGAAGTGTAACTTATAAAGTATCAGTGGCGGAGAGAGTTCAAATAGACTCGAGAGGCTATTTGGGAGGTTGCTTTTATGCTAATTTCAGTTAGACCTCGCTACCTATCATAACCTCCAACCCCCAACCAGGACCATTCCAGCCAATTCTAAAGAACACCTAGGGCAATATATAAGATTCCACAAGGGTTCCATGCACTAAAATAACTTTCCAGAAACCTACAACCTCTAGATGGGTCCCTGGTCCAGATCAGTCCTGATACCTAGGCCAGCCTCTCCAGAACATCAGATAGTTCCATCTCCCTACCCCATATTAGTGACAGACCCTTCCAGTATCAAAAATTTAGAATGACCATAGCCCAAACAACCCTAAAGAGAGGGATGAAAAGATCAAAGGTGACAATGGAGTTATACAGAGAAGATAGGATTTAACAAATGAATATGAATGCTGAATCATTAAATTGATATCTCTTTTAGTCTCCAGTATTTTAGAACAACTAGAAATAAAAACCTAAAATTGGAATTGTAACCCATGTCAAAGTTTGAAATCTGTTCTACGACTGATTGTGGTGCTGTGCTTTGAAATTTATAGATTTTTTGTATATGTGTTATTTTTTACACAAAAAAAAGGAAGAAATAAAGTTGATTGTGATGATAAAAAAAGATTTAAGCCCTGTAGCCTCCTATATTATGGAGCAGCTAGAAGGAAAAATATGAGAGGATTGTATGTTAGCCCATGACAAGTTCTGGGATCTGTCCTGTAACTACTTATTGAAGAGTGCTTTGAACGCTACTGCTTTTTTATTTCTTTGCTTTGTATATATGTTATACTATACAATAAAATAGTTAAAGAAATAACAGGGGAAACAAAGGTTAAAATATATTGGGTAGATGGAAATACTAGTGGTCAATGAGAGGGAGAGGTAAGGAGTATGTTATGTATGAGTTTTGAGTTTTGTCTTTTTTCTTTTTATTTATTTTTCTAGAGTGATGCAAATGTTCTAAAAGATGATCATGGTGATAAATTACACAACTATGTAATTATATCGTGAGCCACTGATTGTACACCATGTATAGAATGTTTGTATGTTAAGAATGTTTGTGTTTATAAGTTGTTTATCAGTAAAAATATTTTTTAAAAAAATCAACTGGCCATAGAGTCTAGTGTGTTAGTTTTTAATATATAGCACATTTGAGTGTGGTTGGTAGTTTTTTATTACAATTTTAAAATTTGTAGTATTTTAAAAAAATAAATTTTGAATCAGTTGTGTAAAAAAGTCTTAAAGACCCTCTTTTTAAATATTTAGAAAGTCATTGTTCTCCTCCACCGACCTCACCCCAACTTCATCCCCCCCCTCATTTCACAGCAGGGGACTTTTTTTATTGTATAATATATATACAAAGCAAAGAAAGAAAAAAGCAATAGTTTTCTTCTTTTCTTGGCATGGGCAGGCACCAGGAATCAAACCCAGGTCTCTGGCATGGCAGGTAAGAACTCTGCCTGCTGAGCCACTGTGGCCCACCCAGCAATAGTTTTTTTTGTTTGTTTGTTTTTTTAAATTTGCATATGGACAGGAGGCACCAGGGATCGAACTCCAGACCTCCAGCACAGCAGGTCGGAGCTCTGCCTGCTGAGCCACGGCAGCCGCCCTCCAGCAATAGTTTTAAAGCACTCTTCAACAAGTAGTTACAGGACAGATCCCAGAGTCTGTCATGGTCTACCATACCATCAACTAAGATTTTTCCTTCTAGCTGCTCCAGAATACTGGAGGCTAGAAGGAATATATATTTTTAATCATCAACTTTTTTCTTTTTTTTGTGAAAAATAACATTTTTATTACAAAAAAAATACAAAACAATAAATTTCAAAGAGTAGCGTAACAATTAGTTGTATAACAGATTTCAGAGTTTGGTACGGGTTATAATTCCACAATTTTAGGTTTTTACTTCTAGCTTCTATAAGATACTGGAGACTAAAAGAAAAATCAATATAATGATTTAGGAGTCATTTTCATTTGTTAAACCCTAGGTTCTCTGTGTAACTCCACCATCACTTTTGGTCTTTCTCACACTCTTTAGCAGTATTTGGGCTATGCCCATTCTAACTTTTTCATGTTGGAAGGGGCTGTCAATAGTAAGGGGTAGGGTGCTGGAACTAGCTGATGTTTTGGAGGGGCTGGCCCCTTTAGGTTTCAGGACTTGCCAGGGACCCATTGCAGCAGGGGAAATTGAGACCCAGAGAAAGAAGGCTTAGTGGGGTAATGACTGAGTTGTCTTTAGAGCTCTGATAGTGCTGAGGCCCAGTCAGTCTTCTAAGATTTTCTTTTTAAGAACCCTATATAATAATGAGTCCCAGTTTGCAAAAGGCTTCCTCCTTCAGCACTTACAAGGATCCTCTGAGCCCAACTTTCCGACTATGGAGTGGAGATGTAGATGCCCATGTCCAACAGGGGAAATGACTTGCCCAGAGTCCTGTGGTGAGTCAGTGGCCAGCTTCTCGTCCTGTGTGGGATCCTAACTGCGAAGTGTATGAAACAGGGAAGAACCTAGCTGCTGACTTGCCATGTGACAGTAGAATGGGAATGTCAGTCTCTGTTGGCTTTTTCTGTGGATATTTTTATAAGTGGAGTTCTGTGTGGAAGCCCTCAGATGCATAGTGGCATGCTCTGAAGGAAGGGGGCTGGTCTGTTTTTGCCTTTCCCTGTTTGAGGACACCTGCCCAGAAACTTGGGTTTCAAGGAGCCAATTTGAAAACCACTGCATCAGATGATCCCAGATTTTCTTCCAGCTCTATAATGCTGCCAAAATGTTTATTCCAGAGAATAAGGATGCACTTCTGAACCAAAAGACAAAAATCCATGGTGCAGCAAGGACACACTATACTTTTCCTTTTTTTTCAGTTATCCATTGTATAAAGATTATGACTAAACCCTGTATAAAGTGATTTTTAAGGCCCCTTGATTGGCTCTGCCTGTGAACATGGGCTGGTTTCTTTTCATCCTTCACAACTGTTCCTACTTGGGTGGCCTCTTAGGAAGGGTCAGAAGGGTCTTCTCAGTTGGCTGGAGCCTAGATGGACAGTGCTGGGCCTGAGGAATCAGAGAATAATGGCACACTTGAGCTGGAAAGACCAGCAGGGCTGGCCAACTGAACTCTTTATGTATAGATGGGGAAACTGAGGCCCAGAATAGGCAGGACCTGCTCATGGTCACCCAGCACATAAGTGGTGAAACCAAGCCTAGAACTCATCCAGGGCTTTCCCTCTCCATCCTGTTGTCCCAACAGGACTCACCCTGGGCACTCCACCTTCTGCTGGGAATTTAAATTGGCACAGCCTTTCAGGAGAGCGATTTTACAATATCTGTTAATATTTAAAATGTGCCCGTCTGTGGTCCCATAATTCCCTTTCTATGAATTCCTGGTACATAAATACTTTCACAAGTTTACTAAGATATATTCAAGGATGTTTAGTGTAGTGTTGTTAGGAGGATAGTGAAAAATTAAAAGCAACCTCAATGTCCTTCAACAGGAAACTCGATTGAATGCTGTGATACATCCATACTATAGGACACTATGAAACTGTTAAATAGAAAAATGAAGTAGTTCTGTATGTGCTAAAATGGCAAGATATCCTGTATATTGAAAAGTGAAATATATCAAGACTTGTCTATATAGTGAAGCCATTTGGGGGGATTATTTTTCATTTGTCTTTCTGGGGGAAAGATAATATACCATCCACAGTAATCTCTAAGGGTGGGAGTAGTAGGAGACTTTTACTTGTAAATTTATTCAGAAATGTTTCCTTTTTTATAACAGTATGTCTGTATTATTTTGTAATTGAAAATAAAATTAAAATAAGCCCTCATCTAGAGCAGGCATCAGCAGACTACAGCCTGTGGGCCAAATCTAGCCCCGTGGCCTTTGTACAGCCTACAAACTACGAATGGATTTTACATTTTTAAAGGGTTGTAACACACACAAACACACACACACACGCACAAACACAGAAGAAAGTGTAACAAAGACCATATGTGGCTCAGAGTGTCTGAAATATCTACTATCTGGCCCTGTACCAAAAAAAATTTGCTAACGCCTGGTCTAGAGGAAAAGGGAAGGTTGGTTGTGAATGATAACTTCGGAGCCTGAATGCTTTCTTCCTCTAACTGGGAGGGTCTCTACTTCCTCCCCTTCCCCGCACCCTGTTTCCTCTTCCTGCAGGAGTTGACTTTGAAATTGACCTGCCCAGTAAGAAGGTTTGCATTGAGTCGGAGCACAGCACGGACACTCTGCTGGAGACCCTGAAGAAAACAGGAAAGACCGTTTCCTACCTTGGCCCCAAGTAGCAAGGACCTGGGCCTCCAGCCCACAGGATGGACCAAAGTGGGCAGGTGGGTGCGGCTCCTGCTGGTTGAATAAATTTACCCATACCTCACAGCAGGGGCTGACCCTGGGTTGTTTCTTTGGAGAGGTTACAAATATTTCATTATTATTTCATGCAAATCCCAAAGTTCAGAAAAGCCTCAGAGCTCCCAGTAAGTAGGCAGAGCACTGTCTGGTTTCCCTTTAGGACTGGAGGAGGGGAGAGAGCATTATTTCCTTGTCAACAGGGTCTGTGTTAAGATTGTCTGACCCTGGAGCAGCCTGTCTTTTGCTTTGATAAATTGACTGTTCCATCCGAAATGAAACCTGTGCCCTGGGCCTCATTCTCCTAGGCACTGACCAAGCAAGTTAATTTAGACTTTGCCTCTCTCCCCACCAGGAACTGCCATCAGCTTCCTGAGCATGCTCTCAGCCCGGACTGGTATGAAACGAAAGTGTGTCTAAGATCGATGTTCCCTTAGCTTTCCTGTCAGCGAAGGAGGCAGATAAATGGCCCCGCGCCTGTACTCTTCCCTCTGGGCCTGGGGCAGAGCTTACTCACTGACTCTGCATCCTACCCACTGTGCCCAGCCAGGCTCAGAATCCACAACAGAGCCCACCTGGCTGTGCCTCCCCATGCAGTGCATTTGACATGTAAATTACAATGCCTGCCATCCCTGATGTGGCTTGGCTCCACTGGGGAGGGAAAGTGACTTGACCCAGGCCTCACAAGAATGAGTGGCTGAGGCAGGACAAGAGGCAGGCTGCCTGAATCCCAGTTCTCTGATGACTGTTACTGGCGTTGGTGTCCCCGTGAATGGACCCACAGAGAGCTCCCCAAGCAGAGGCCAGCTACAGCCAGCTGGCAGGTCTGGGCAGTCCCCTGCAAGTACAGCCTCCTTCCCGAAGGCACACATTTGTCATCTGACCTAGGGTAGGGTCCTGTGTATATGGTGACATCATGAGATGTCAGAGGTATCTGTTTTCCCCACCCCCTTTCAATCCATGGCTGTCCCCCAGGTTCAGGAATGAGCCCTGAATGAATAATCCAGGATTCCACATTCAGCTCTGCCCTAATTTCTCACTGACTCTGGGCCTGTCTCCCCACTTTCCTGAGATTTGTTCCCGTCATCTGTAAAATGGGGCAAAACATGCCCCCTGTTTTCCTGCCTCATGGGGGTTACTGTGAAGTATGCTCTAAATGTGAGGGATTATTTCACAGAAAGGTAAAACCATTTCCACCGCCCTGCAGAGCAGTGTTCAACACAGTGTTCTCCATCTCTAGGATGTTTTGTGGAGAAGGTGAGCAGGTGGGGCTCTGGGCTTCTCTAGCCCAAGTAAACCCTGCTTTTGTCTGTTTCATGTTGGGTCTCCACGTAGATGGTAAGATTGTGTTCTGTACAAGTGCTCTGTAACAGGAAGGGATGGAGGGAGGGAAGAGGTAAAACTCTTTCCAAGCTGGCAGTACACATGGGGAGCCTCAGCCCAGATACCTTGAATTGGAAACTCTTGGCCCAGACATGTGAATTGTATTTAATACATGCTGGTTGTAAACCATATGTAGCTTAATGTGCATTTTTTCCCATAAGAGTTTTATTTATTTGTTTTTAGCTTTTTTATCATAGGAAATGTCACATATACTCCAGCAGAGTAGTAAAATGAATCCACACATATCCATCTCCGGATCCAACAATGATCAAATCATGGCCATCATTGTTTTCATCCTTGGCCTCCTCGCAGATCATTTGGAATCAAGCACAGGACATCATAGAATTTTGTCTGTGAATATTTCAATACACATATGTAGCTTGAGAAAAGCTCCCAGAGATTCAGATGTACAGCGCTGGATAAGAATCATAAATCAAGCCAGTCATCCCAAACACCCAGGCAACTCCTGTTATTGGAGTTGGTATTTTAAGAGGTTCCCCCAATGACTTATTTACAGTTAAGTTTGAGAACCACAGAGAAAGAGGAACCGTCAGTATTTATTGATTATGACATCATCATGATTATCTGACTTTGTCATATTTGTTTGCTTATAATTTTATTCGCTGCTTTCCCACCCTAAACCTGAGATAGGTAGGACAGGAGTACTGTCTGCTGAATACCCCAGCAGCCCTGGGAGTTCCCCAGAAGAGGGCCTGAGTGGTGATTGGCTTAGTAACGGTAGTGGGTACTGGCTAAATCAAGTATAACGGGCTTTGTGGGTGTGGTGTGGGGGGCTGGACACTGGAGTTCTAGTCCTGCTGCCCAGGGTTTCCCACCTCACCCCTGGTAAATCCTTCTTGGTGGAACCTTTATTGCTCTTGCATTGTTGCAATGTCCACAGCAGGTGGCGCCTTTGTTCTACCTAACTTCTCATCTTTCTCTGCTAGGATGGCTGATCCTCTCTTTTCCTGGCTTCCAAACAGACCTGGGACCTGGCAGCCCTGCTCAGCGATGAGAGTTCCTGTGGAGACTGTCACTCAACCCTGCTCCTCCCTAGCTTCCCTGCAATAAAGTCAAGCTGCTCTTCTTGAAAATGCTGTCTCTTTCATGGTCTTGATGTTGCTTGCTCACGTGCAGACCTTGGTGTTTGTAATGTTCGCTTGTATTGGAGTTTCAAGAGCACCAGTCACCGGCCTGGACCCTGATTCTGTATCTGACAATTTGCTGTGTGGTCCTTAGCAAGTCACTTGCCTTCTCTGAGCCTCATTTTTTCTCATCTATAAAGTGAAGTTAGGCCAGATTACTTTCTTTTCACTTCTTTCACTCCATATTTTGAAAACTTTTGCTTATAAGGATGTCTTATGTTAATCAAGGCAGTTGGATTAATGGGATAGAGTACAGGCCATGAAGATAAACTGCATGGCTTAGAGTCCCAGCTCCAGCACCTCTCAGCTGGGCCACTTTTGACAGACCACTGAGCTTACAGTATCTACATGCACAAAATGTGATAAATAGCATCTACTGCAAATGGTGGTTGTGGGGATTAAAAGAGGTGATTCATGTAAATCACTTAGAGTAATGCTAGCCAGGTAGAAATCACTCAGGAAGCATTACCTATTTACTTATTTTTCAGTATTTCGTTAATCAAAGATCTGCAGAAATGGCAACTAGAATTCCAGTCAGCCTTAAGAATTAATGCCTGGCAGAGCTGTTCAATTATATCAAAACAAAGGGAATATTTTAGTCTGTCTGTGTAACTTTATTTGAAAATTTAAAAAGTATTAAAACAGCAGTTCTCAAACTTTTGACCTTAAAAGCCTTTTACGCTCTCAAAAAGCATTTGATTATATCCATCAACACTACCATATTAGAAATTAAAGTAGGAATTTTTAGAGCTCTAGAATACACAGCACATGTGCCATGTCACAGGAGTGGTGAGGTCATCACATACAGACTCAAAAACTCCACTGTATCCTAGTGAGAGGAAATTTAAAAGGCAAATAACGTCCTGTGGAAATATTTCTTTTTAATTCATGGGCCTTCTGAAAGGATCTTGGGGCCCATGTGTTGAGAATCACTGCTTTATCCATTTACTGGGCATTTATTAGGGGCCCAGCTTTGCTGGTTGCCAGAATATGACCCGGCCTTGCATTTGGCGAGCTGTAACCTTAGACCAGTCACCTCATCTCTACCAGAAGAGATGAGTTTCCTCATCTAAGCAATGGGTATCATAAGACTTGCACCTTGGGATGGTGAGAACCTGGGACTTGGCAGCCAGAAATAAGATGTCACTTTTGCTCTAAACTGGTGTGCTTGCATGTTTTGAACCTCTTGTTAAAGTATTAAACAAGTCTCAGAGCCATTTCTGTCTTTCTGGACCCGAAGGAGCCCAGGGACTCCAGTCTTCAGGGAGGACTGGCTTCTGCAGCTCCGATAGTATATGGGTTCTTTGGCCACCAGTGAGCAGTGTCCTTTGGATTTGATTCAATCCCTCCGTGCCTCCCTCCCTACTCTCATTTTTTTGCTGTCTCCAGATCTAAGAAGTTGAAGGCAGGTTCTGTGGGCTCTGGGAGCACAAACTTGAGGATTTTTTCCATTTTCACTATTTCCCCAGAAGAACTGGTTCAGGCTGCCTGGCCCATTGGGAGCACCCTAAAGTCCAGACACTAGTGCCTTTTAGGGTGAGTGGTCTTTGGAGAGGTTCCTCTCTTTGGGCTCTTCCTTGCACAGCCCACCCCCCACCCCCCACTTGGAATCCAAGTTTCCAGCTGAAGCCCTTGGTTCTGTTCTTTGAGGCTGGCTGTCCATGGAGCAATGACATTTCAGAGCAAAGCAAAGGCTCCTGCAGGGTGGGTGAGTGTGGGGGATGGGGTACAATATGTTCACATGGCACTCAGGTACGTATCTCCAGCACCTGGCCTTAGCCCACCTTTCCATTCTTTCCCACCCTTCACCCTCGACCCTTCCTGCAGCCAGGTCGCCCCTCATTTGTCTCTAGCTTTTGTTTCCGCTGCCCCCTGGAGGTGGATCCCCTCCGCCTGCCTCCCCACTATTTCCTCATCTCCTTATACAAGTCCTTCTCCCTTCCTTATATATCACATCCTCCAAGAAGGCTGGACACAGATGAAGTCATTTATTTTTCCTTTTGGCCCTCAAAGCATTTATTTCGTAAGCTTCGCTGTTGTGGCAAAGCATTTTGTCCATGTGCCTTTCCTGTCCTTAGGGATCGGTCCAGGCATCTCTCCTTCCCATGCACCCAGTGTTGGTGGGTGGATGGGAGATGGCCACCATTTTAGGGGTGCCATTTTAGTCAGCGCTTGCACTGACCTCATGTCATCCTCACATGGTCCTCATAAGATAGTGGACTAGGACAGGCTTAACAAGTGCTAGTTGAACTCACCTTACAGAGGAGGAAATCTCAGGGCCTAATCCTTTTAGCAGGTTTGTATTTTTTCCAAAGATCCCTCTTAGGGAGTACAGCCTGCAGCCAAACCTGGGATGTTCCCAATAACGGGCCCTTGTTTCCAGGATCCCTGGAGGAAAATCTGGCCGTGATTGATGGGTAAAGCTGAGTGAACTTTATCCTGCATGTTGCCACTTATTGCCATGGCTGGAGAGAAGAAAGCCACTCTGTCCCTTTGATGTTTTAGACTATTGCTCGAGGGCTGCACGAGGGCAGACCTCCCCCTCCCCAGCACAGGGGAGCACCCCACAGCAGGAGCTGGGTGAGCATGCACAGGGGAGCACCCCACAGCAGGAGCTGGGTGAGCATGCACAAGCCACCTCCCCTCTCTGCCTGCTGTTAAATACAAGTTTTTAAGTTTGGGGTGTTGTTTTCTTTTTTAAGGGTATAATTGACATTCAACAAATTACACATTTTTAAAATGTACAATTTAAGTTTTGACATATATGTACACACACAAACACACACTTGGGAAACCATCACAACAATCAATATGGTGAACATATTTATCAGTGCAAAAGGTTTCTTCACACCCCTTGGGAATCTCCACCACTCTTTCCCCATCTGCAAACAAATAAGGATCTGCTTTTTTTTTTTGCCACTATTGATTAGTTTGCATTTTCTAGAGTTCTAGACACATGCCATCTGTGCTGGTTTGGAAGGATGTATGTCTTCTAGAAAAGCCATGTTTTAATCTAAATCCCATTTCATAAAGGCAAAATAATCTCTATTAAATGCTGTATGTTTGAAACTGTAATCAAATCATCTCCCTGGAGATGTGATTTAATCAAGAGTGGTTGTTAAGCTGGATTAGGTGACGACATGTCTCCACCCATTTGGGTGGGTCTTGATACGTTTCTGGAGCCCTATAAAAGAGGAAACATTTTGGAGAATGAGAGCAATTCAGAGAGAGCAGAGAAGAACAACATAGCCATGAGAAGCTGAGTCCACCAGCCAGCGACCTTTGGAGATGAAGAAGGAAAATGGCTCTCGGGATGCTTCATGAAACAGGAAGCCAGGAGAAGAAGCTAGCAGATGACTCCATGCTTGCCATGTGCCCTTCCAGATGAGAGAGGAACCCTGACTGTGTTCACCATGTGCCTTTCCAGGTGAGAGAGAAACTGTGACTGTGTTCGCCATGTGCCCTTCCACTTGAGAAACCCTGAACTTCATCAGCCTTCTTGAACCAAGGTATATTTCCCTGGATGCCTTAGAATGAACATTTCTATAGACTTGTTTAATTGGGACATTTTCTCAGCCTTAGAACTGTAAACTGGCAACTTATTAAATTCCCCTTTTAAAAGCCATTCCATTTCTGGTATATTGCATTCCAGCATCTAACAAACTAGATCACTATCATAACAATATACACTCATCCATGTTGTATGGATATACCACAATCTGTTTATCCATTCCTCTGTTGATGGGCATTTGACTTATATCCAGTTTTTTAAACTGCTCTCTGGAGATAGCAGTGGTACACAGCACAAGGGAGAGTCTTGATGGGCTCAATTCTCCAAACACAAGTCCAAATCCAAACCAAGGCTGCTCAACTAGTAACCTGGTCTACTGAACTCAATCTCAGCCCATGCTTTGGACTTCAGCAAATCTGAATTCATGTTCCTCCCCCATCATTTAATAACTGAGTGTCCCTAGGGAAGTTACTAATAATTTTGTGCAATTCAGTTTCCTCCTCTGTAAAACAGGGATCCTAATAGTACCTACCTAACGTGAGTTGATGGGAATGAAACAAGATCATTGTGTGCCTATTTATCTATAATGGCATTCCACAGGCAAAAGCTTTTTTGTTTGAACAGAAAGTTTCACAATTACACAATCTGAAGTTTGAAAAACTTTCACAATTATAAAAAGATGAAACTATTTTGATCTAGTGATCCTTCAACCCAGAAAGACCATGAAAAGCAGAAATGGAACCTTGAGGGCCGCACCACATGGGAGGGTGAAGGGCTGCTGTGCCAGTCGCCGCCCTCTCCGTAGCACTCTCCTTTAATTAGTGTCAGTCTCTTCAAAGGCCCGAGCCTGTAATTTCTTAGGAGTGTCCATCAGAGATGTTTTAGACTTCCATGGCTTCAGGCGCTGTGGCCACTTCAGTTAAGTGAGCAAGACAAGTTTCCCCATCTGCTTCCTGCATGTCGCTGGGCAGAGAACATGACTGCTAACAGGAGTCTTGAAATAAAAGATCAGAGCCTCTGGAAGTAAGCATGTCACCTCCCATGGGTCTGCAGCTCCTGGGCTCCTGGGATTCTGATCCTTTTAGAACTATACATCCCCAGACACCTAGAAGGAGGCTGTATCCTGGATAAGGATGTAAGTTCTGCAGTCAGACACGGGTTCAAGTCCCAGCCTGGCTGTTGACAAGCTGTGCAAACTTACCCTTCCATCAATGTTTTTCATCTGTAAACAATGATAATAATAATACCTTCTCCTTAGAATGAGGTATGATGATGCATGCCCACAGAAGGTGCTCAGGTGTGACCATTATGACCATTGTAACATCATTTAGCCCCATATCAACATCCCTGACCTCTGATGAGTGGTCCCCAAGGCTTGGCCTGTACTGCCCCTGAGAGGGAGCGCTGTGAGCCACTCTCTGCTCTAGACAGGTCTGGCAGGGAAAGGTGTGGTGTTCAGCCCACACTTATCTGCCTGGCATTTCTCGCAACCAGTGTTGGGTTTATCTTGACATGCAGGACATCAGACTAGCTCTTCCCCATGGTGATTCTTCAGAGGCAGAAAGTCCTTTCCCTTTTCCACACTAATCACCCCCTCTCTGGCCTGCCTCCAAAGAATAGCCGAGGTTTTCTCCCTCAGCCATCCCTCAGGGACAGGGTGTTGAGTTATCGGGACCACCTGGTCACTAGCCTCTTTGTCAATGCCTTTTTGATGGTGGAAGCCGAGGAAAGATGGAAAGGGCCCCTACTGACCCCATGCCAGGTTACACGGTTCCCAACCCAGCCTGGAAAGAGCTGGAGCAGGAGTTGAGAGAGCACAAAGTCATCAAACCGAGTGAACCTGGATGGGTCATCCACTTCTCCTCATGCGAGGGCTCAGGAGCACGTGCTCACAGTAAGGCACCTGAAGCACCCAGCATGTGCTAGGTGCTCAGATGTTGCTGGCTACTGTGCCTTACAGTTTAGAAAATGTATTCCCTCAATCTTGCCACTTTGTAAAGGAACTGAGCCTGCATAGTCAGCCTACACCCAATGTCAGCCTGGCCACAATGCTTTCCTCCCTCTCACAGGCCAGGGTACAGTTGCTGCCCCTCCCAGGGTCCAATTTGGAAACGGCTGTCATTAAGGCAGCCATTTGTGGGTATTTAAGTCCTTTTCAGCCCAAACAGAAGCTATGGTTCCCCTTATGCACTTAGTAATTAGAGAGGCCAGAAAAGCCATTGAAACAGCAGGGAGGGCTGGAGGGAGAGCTGAGGGCCAAAGGCTGAAAGGACAGCCTGGAGGCTGAAAGAGAGCCAGATTCCCCATGCAGCAGACCAGACCTGCCGGGATGGCTGCAGCCCCTAAGACTCTAGAATGTTAACATAATATACGGTACCGTTTCAAAGCCCAAGCTCTGGAATTAGACCCTGCGGGTTCAAATTCCAGCTCTGTATCTTACTGGAAAGTTAATTAACCCATCTAGGCCTTTCTTTGCCCATGAGTAAATTAGCATCAACATCATAGGGTGGTTCTGAGAATTAAAGGAGCTAATCCATGTTCATCCTTTAGCACTGTGGCTGGCATGTGGTAAGCACTTGATAAACATTAACCATGCTTAGATGTTTTGTAATCTGCTTTTTTCACTAAATAATTCATGGATACATTTTCACATTAACAAAGAGCAACATTTATCCTTTTTTAAAAAAAATAAAGTTTGTATTAGGGAATGATTTTTGAGTTACAAGAAAGTTGCAAAGATAGTACAGAGAGTTTCCATCTACCCTTCATCCAGCCACCCCTCGGGTTACTCTTGCATAGCTCTGGCACACGTCAAACTGAGGTAGTAACATTGGTATATTGCTATTAAGTAAACTTCAGACTTTATTTGTATTTCCCTCGTTTTTCTGCCACTCTTTTTCTGTTCCAGGATCCAATGCAGGAGATCACATTGCCTTCAGCCATGGTGCCTCCTTAGGCTTTTCTGATCTGTGACCATTTATCAGTCATTCCTTGTTTTTCATTACTTTGATAGTTTTGAAGAATAATGGTCAAGTATTTTGTAGAGTGTCCGTCTAAGGGGGTTGCCTGGAATTTTTTGCATGATTAGACTGGAGATAGGGGTTTGAGAAAGGAGGACCCCCAAAGCGAGGTGCCTTTCTTATCATCACATCAGGGCACACGGGACTCACATGACCCATGACCCATCACCGGTGACATTCGCTTGATGACCTGGATGAGGCTATGTCTGCCAGTTTCCTCCATTGCAAAGTCATATTTTCCCCTTTCCATACACTATTTTTGGGAAACAAGTCACTAACTAATCTGGCTACACTCAAGGGGGGGTGGGGGGAAATAAGCTCCTCTTCCTGGAAGCGGGAGTATCTAAATAGATTATTTGGAATATATTATTTTGAATTCTTCTAAGAAGATTTGTCCCTTCTTACCCATTTAAATGGCTAAAAACTATTTAATGACTAAAAAACATTATAGTTATAACAGCCAGAAAACATTGCACTATGAGAACGTACTTTAATTGACTTAGCTACTCTCCCACAGAAAAACCAGTATAGTTCATTGGCACCCCACATCCCTTCCAACTTCCTTCTGTTGTACTTTCCTGTACACAAAGCTGGAGACCTAAAACCATGCTCATCAGATTTTTCTTGCAGCTACAGTTCTCGTTGAAAATTAGGTTTCATCAATTAGATGAGCTCTGCCAGCTTCGTATGACGGAATTTGGGACAGGCCATTTTCCCACAGATGTTGGCTGCTCCTGCCGCCCAGCCCACGCATGGAGACGCTGGGGTACCGGCAGCGGTGTTCCAGTGGATGGCTGCTTCTGCTTGCTCAGGTGCAAAGCAGCTCAACTGCATCCTAAGGCCTTCCACTGAGGCAGTCTACCTCGTGACACTTCATTTCAGGCTCTCTTTGAAAACTGTTTTCTCTACCGGAGGACCTGAACCCATCTGATGTGTCTTTTTCAATTACTGCAGGTCCCTCCGCTTAATTAGGGCCAGCATTTCTGGAGAATGACCACTTATCTCCTTGAAGCAGCCTCTCCAGGGTCCCCAGAACGACTTTCTTCATGTGCCAAACAGCCTATATTTTAACTCAGACATATCCTAAACACATCCTCAAAGTATGATGAATATCAATTCAGCTATTTTCTTATGACATAGTCTAAAAATAAACATGAAGTCACAAACTTTATTTTATTTATGTGGATACATCCCCCACAGCTCCCTTGCTCCAATCTTTAGAAAAAAAGAGAGAAAACTTTAAAAATTAGCCTATTCAGCACACTGTTCTGCATTTTGCCTTTTTTTCTACTTATCACTCTATCTTTTATATACTTTTATTTAAAGTTTAAATTATGGTTGAATTCCATTTGTGAATATACTGGCTGTAACCATGGGCTAAAATTAGTAAGTGTCTATTTAAACTAAAGTGTTAATTTCTGTTAAGTATAGGATAACCAAGTTGTTCTGGTTTGCTTGGGATTTTCTTGGTTTTAGCACTGAAAGTTCAGCATCCTGGGAAACCCCTAAGTTCTGGGCAAACCAGTATGTTGGTCATCATAGGTAAGTACCATTTAAACATGAAATGCGTTTGAGCAAGAGGTAGCAATTTATAACAAACCTAATGGTGAGCTTTGTCTTGCACTAAAATGAAACTGTTAGCCAAATAGTATCCATACAAAATAAAGAGTTTTTGAAATTGTTGTTGGAAATTGCCTTAGGTTTTAGAAAGCTGCATAATATTCCATTGTATGACTGCATGGTAATTTATTAAATATAGTTCCCCACTGATGGACATCTAGTTTTTCCCAATGTTTTGCTATAATAAACAAGTTGACCATAAATGTCCTTGTTTATCTGTTCTATAAACTAGTAAATCCTGCATAATAATTTGCTTTGAAAATAAGGTTTTCCTGCTAAAAACAAAACTCACCAAGTCACAGAATTAAAGACCCTTTCATCTTGGACTTTCTGTGAGTCTCTTTTTCTTCAGGTGACTGACTGGGCTGAGGATGAGTTTAAAATGGGTTGGCAGCCAAGGCCCTGGGAAGGACGCCCAGGCAAAGGGGAGAGGCTTCCTAGGGTGCATGCGGAGGAAAACAGCCCAGTGCTGTGGCTCCTAGCACGGAGGGGCTGTTTATCAAAGCGGGTGGGAGAGGAGTTGGCCAGACTCTGAAGGGTCCAATATTGGCTGGGAACAGGGCTGAGAGACTAGAGCCATTCAGCTATGTTCTAAAAGGAACAGCGAAAGGAAGGAAAAAACAAGTCCAGACACACACTGGGTGGCTCCTGCTGGCTGGGGCTTTTGGTACAACAAACCCAGTGCCAGATTGTGGGGCCCAGCCTAACTCTGCCCCAGGAACCCACCCCAGATTGGGCATGTTTAAGTCAGTTCTGCAGTGCCTTCTTGGGTCTATTAGGAGTGGATTTTTACAGAATTTGGGATAATTCAGTACTTTTCCAGAGAGATGGATACCTGGTCCAGCCACATTGTCTGTCCAAATGTGTTCTTATTTGATGGATAAAGAATGTGCTTCATTAAAGAGGCTGGGGCATCACTTGCCAAACAGTTTTCTGCAGAATGCCGTTGATGAAATACAGGACCGAAATTCAAAAAAGTCAAGGAAACTCCAGGTCCATCAAAATCAAGCAAAATTCTATACTGTAGGAATTCCCAGGGTCTTTGATGTGCTAAACGTTTTGTCCTTGGAGCATATTTGGGGGGCTAGCATATTTGGTTAGCAAAGAGCATCAAAGCCATAGGATAAGGCAGAAGCCAACAGGTCTGCCCTTAAGAATCCAAGAATCTAGGACAGAGAGAGAATCTGGCCAATGAGAGACCTCAGATGCCACCATGCTCTAGATGAAAGCATAAGGGGCATCATTCATAATATAAATAACTGACATTCATGACCATGAAAGATTTTCCTAGAGTTCGGTTAGGAACAACCCATGTTGGTCAGAAAAGTGGAGTGAATATGGCAGAAGAGCTTACGCTTCCTCTAGTCTTCAACTCTGCACCACATTTCTCTCAGTCTCCAGAGACTTGCTTTCACATCTAACCAAGGGCCTGTATGTGTCAGGCTCAGAGCACACAGCACCATGGGATACAAGCTCCTGTGCTGGGTTCTGGGGAGGCCTGAGAAGGTCCCTTCATACCCTTAGTATTCCCGTTGCATGGCTCTGTGTCTGTGATTTCATCTTTGCAGGTGCATTTCTTTGAGCTAAAATGCAAAGCCACTTGGGAAGAATGCTTGCCAAGATCCTCCAAGTCTCTCTACTCTGAGGTCTATTGGAAAGAGCCAAGTTCGGTGTTGGGTAAGGATGGAATGGTTCGTACCAAAGGGTGTATTTCTTAGCTTTGCGTCATTGGGCAAGACTAGTACCTTGTGTCTAGGCCCCTTTTCCCTGAAAGGAATTGTAAAGTGAAAATGCTGTGGAGTCAGAGAGAACCTGAATCATGGACTGCTCTGCCACCAATACGCTGGCTGAACTTGGAAAGTTCCTCCCCCTCACCAGCCTCATTTTTTTCCTCTGGAAGATGGGAGTAAGGTCACATTATTTCAGTGATTTTTCTAATTTTTGATCAGGGGACCATTTCTGTCAAAGTCTTAAGTGGCAATCCATACAAAATAGGTAAAGGCGGCCTTTGACCAAAATGTTTTCAAGTTAAATGTTCTATAATTATGAAATTCTAAAGGCATGAATGCAAGGATGAGTGACCATAAAAGTCAGGATGAAATTTTAGGGGGAGGGATGTGGTTGTGATTGGGACAGGGCGCATGGGAAGATTCTTAGCTGGCTGCAAAATTCTATTTCTTGACCTGGGTGGTGTTTACAAGGAGTTGTGTTCCTTATAGTCATTAAGTAAGCTATAAAAACATGATAATATTAGTATATTATAAAGTGAATCACTAAGAACACAAATGTATCAATTAGATGTGGCTGCAAAAGCCAGAAAGCTCAAAGTAAAAGTGGCTTACATAAGATAGATGCTGCTTCTTTCATATAAATGAAGTCTGAGGTAGTGAAGTCGAGAATCCGCGTTTCCTTCCCTCTTTTTACCATCCTCAACATGGAGCTTTCACTTCAAAGTCCAAGATGACTGAGTTCCTCCTTCATGTCCACATTAGAACAAGCAAGAAGGAGGATTTTATCCTCCTTTTTTCAAAGAACATGTCCCCTCATTTTGAGGAAACTTCCAGACAGTTGCACACATAACTTATCCCATTGGTCAGACAATCACACATGGCCATACCTAGCTACAAGGGAGACTGGGAAACACAGTCTTTAACCTGGGAGGCCAGAGCTCCACCCATTCTAGTTTCTATAACAAAGGAAAAAGGGAAGGGTAGATTTAGGGGACAGCCAGCCAGGAGAAGCTGTCAAACCATTTCAATGGACTTTGGTCTCTGATGTGTTAAAATTTGTTGAGTGACTGGCTTTGGTCTCTCCATCATTTTTCAATCACAGTTTTAAATACAGCTTGAGGTATACAAAAGGAGATGAAAGTTTATGGAATTGTGAAAGCCCTCACAGAATATGGCTTAAAAACCCCTGAACTAGAAACTCCCCAAGAGCTTTGCAGCTTTGACATTCTAGAATTCTATGAAAGCCCTGCCCCCATACATGAGCTTACAATGAGCTTTCTCTCTGGGGATTGGCAGGGACTTTCACGTTACCATTAGGACTAAGAACTATGCTTGTTGTTCTTTCTGAGTCAGCAGAGCCCTAGCCAAATATCTTGAAAAGCTCTCTGTCATTCAGCAGCCTTCTCTCTTGAGCTGGGAGTTCCCCAGAGGGAGTGTAGTGTACTGAGGCATTGAAGACACAGCACTTTGAAGCAGCAGCTGCTTTTAGCAAGGGAGTAGCTAGGACTTTCCTTCAAGACTTTTAGAGACAGTCATAGTTGAAGGGTCTACCTTTGGCTCAATACTTTCATGTTTCAGAAGAGGAAGTATGGATCCAGGGAGGTTGAGGGATTTACTTGAAGTAGCCAGTAATTTACAGCAGGGCTGGGCTTAGAACTGACTTGTCCTGATGCTTTCCATTTCCATTAATAATAATAGCTTAAATTTAATGTATGCTTACTATGTTCCAGACTCCAAGCTAAGTATGTCACATACAGTATCTCATTTAATCCTCACAATTTATCCAGAGAGGTAAACAACTTGCTCAAGGCCACATTGGAACACAACCAGTCCCACTTCAAAGCCTACACTTTAACCTTTATATCAAGAACTACTGCATCCCAGCATTGCTGTTTGTTTGAGGAGAAGGACAGACTTCACCATGGAGCATAAACATTTCATCATGCCCCTCGGATGGCACGTTCCTTCAGAAAACCCTTTGTCTCAACTTTTTACACCTCCAAAAATCTCTTGATATCTAAAAATTCAGTATATTGGCTCAGGAAACATGCCCTGAGGTATGGATGCAAAACCTTCTGCCAGCACAGGAGCCCATCCACCAGAGGACATGGGTATGTTGACATTTACTAAGAGCATTTGTCTCATCCTGTCAGTGTGGGTAAGCCCCCCACATTGCAAACTTGTTACTGGGCAAAGGCCATGGATTAGATTCTTTTGCCTGATGTGCTCAATAACCAATTCCTGAGACACAGGGATTTCAAAGAGCGAGTTTATTACTCGGCATGTAGTAGGAGAGCAGACGAACTATCGGCCCAAAATCTGTCTCCCCAAAATGATAGTTTTATTAGAGAAAAGATGGGCAGGTTTTAGGATAATGAGCACAGTGGCCCCAGATGATGTAATTAGAGGTAATCTAATCATCGAGCACGTGCAGATTGATACCCATTAAGTCACAGAATGAGCATAGGAAAATGGCAGGTTGAGGTATAGGTGACTTGTAGGTTAAAGTCTGAGCTACTCCATATGTCAGTTGGGCCATTTTGGCTAGATCCAGTCTCGGTTATCAAGATTACTTTGAACTTGGGGTGGGTTAGTTCTGGGCTGACCCAAGACCCTTCATTAATAAACATCAGGGACTGTTAGTGATTGCAAGACTCTAAAGTTGAACAACTGGATATGGGTTCAAATGGAGGTGGGTCACAAGATTTTTACAATGACGGGCAGAAGATGAGGGCCATACAATCATTATCAGAGATCAAGGCAGCTGTATTACAATTCAGAGATTTCAGGAATTTCCCTTGTCTATTCTAATATGCCAGAAAGTAAACAGGAATGATCTATATAATGATTCAGTAATCAAAAGCATCCCTTAAATCCTGTTTTCTCAGTTACAAACTGATCTGATGGCGCTTCAAACCCTGCCAAGGTTTGGACCTTAGATATGTGGGGACCTCAGCCTCCCCAAAGACAGGTCATCTCTGGCCTTGCTGGGTACCAGTAACAGCATGCAGGTGGCATTGCAGCAGCTGGGCTTTCCACCTGCTGTCACTCTTTCCCTGTGTAAAGGAGTGGGAGAAACCACTCATCTGGGCTAAGGGACAATAGGAAGTTCTCTCGGTGAGAAGCATGGTGGAGAGTCTAAGCAGTTTAGCTTATCTCCTGCTCTTCTGGCCTCTCCTGTCCCCCAGCACAGGAGGCTTTTGATCCATTTCCGAGATGGATGGAAGGTGATATGAGATAATGGGCCTTAGAGACTATATGCCCTCTAGAAAGACCTGCGGGAAGAGGGGGTTGTTTTTGTCCTTATTTTGACAACTCTTCTGAGAGGAACGTTGAGCTGGAGGTTCTGGGAAACCTGTTCAGAAAATGGATAGAATGTGTGTAAGGGAACAGGAATAATGGAAGGGAACCAGCATAGCTGACCTCTTGCTTTTGGAAAGAGTGCTCTACCTGCACAGCCTAGGGAAATCCCAAAGCTTCATATGGCCCAGTCTTTCAGAGCCACAATTCAAAAAGCAAAGTTCCAGATTCACATGTCTGAAGCTTCACAGTCTCTACTTCTATGTCTAATTAATAACGCATAGAAAATTCTATGTCTACGCTTACCAAATTCTTTCATCTCATCACTCTTATCTCCCAACTGTTAGGAAACTCTACAAAACCATTCACCCATGCATGATTTGTGGATTTTGCTTTTGTCCTCCTTCCTGCCAATTTTTTTTTTTACTTTTAAAAAAGTTTGATTTGTGGGGCTGTGCCAAGATGGTGGCTTAACGAGGTGTGGGATTTAGTTCATCCTCCAAAACAGCAAGTAAATAGCCAGGAACAGTAAAGAACAACTGCTGGGCCACAACAGTGACTGGACACCCAGTGTACCCCAGTATGGACTAGCTGGACCGGCTGTGAGCCCCTCCAGAACCATGAGTTCCCCAAGCCGTGGCAGCCAGCACCCCTCCCCCGCAGGCTGCTTCCCAGAGGGGAAAGGAAAGAGACATTACCAGAAGTAAAAAGCTCCTATTGTGGAATTAATGCACAAATTCTGACTGCTAAAAATAGGCCCCCAGTTCAGCTGAACCTCGTGTCAAACTGGAGGTTGCTGATTTTTGCCCCGTGCTGAGGGGGCAGGGCTGACAGAAAAAGAAAAAAAAAACAGAGGCTTTTTTGGATTGGATAGCATGTAATATTTGAAAGGGTCTGGGCCCTGAAGGAAAGGAGGGGTCACGTAGGATCTGAAGGTACACAAATCAACATACCAACTTATGCTCTTAATTGGCAAACCTAAGGAACAGAGGCTTACTCTGAGAAGGATTTTTCTCTCTCTTTTTTGTGGTTGTCTTTCTGTGGCTTGACTACCTTTGGATATAGTGGCAGGGCTTCTCAGGCTGCAACTGCCCCAGGCATAGGCAGAAACAAGCTTGTTTAAGAGCTTGTCTGGAGTCTGTGCCTTCCTTAGGAGAGGAGTGGGGCCCAGCTCAGTTGGAATCCCTCCCTCAAAGAATTCAGACCCCATGGTCTGGAAAATCAAAGTGATTAAAGCCAGCCTACAACCTCTCCTCTGTCTCCACCATGCCCCCAGCAGGGAGAGTCTGCTGAAGTTAAACGTACCACATCACGTTATGGTGATGGGACCTGCAGAAAAAAAGCGCCACATACTGGGCAGGAAAGAAAAAACACAGAGTCCAGAGACTTCACAGGAAAGTCTTTCAACCTGCTGGATCTCACCCTCAGGGAAAACTTATGCAGGTGACTCTTTCCTCCTGACAGGAGGCCAATTTGGCCTGGGAAAATCTGGCTGGGGTCTATAATACCTAAGTAGACCCTCCTAAGGGTGGGGGGTGGAAAAAGGCACCACACAGGCAGGGCAAGAAACAAAAAAACAAAAACTGAAAAATTCTGATCTATTAAACAAAACCTAAGCTAGTGGTCCAGAATAAGCTGAACTGAATGCCAAAGAACAGATAGGCAACCAAGTCACCCAACAAAGAAAATCCTAAGTAAAAGAAGTGAAAACAATCTCCAAAATAAACTAATTAAGGTAATTAAATGCCTAGATGCCAGCAAAAAATAATGAATCACACTAGGAAAATGGAAGATATGGCCCAGCCAAAGGAACAAAGTAACAATTCAAATGAGATACAAGACTTGAAACAATTAATTCAGGATGTTTGAACAGACATGGAAAACCTCATCAAAAATCAAATCAATGAATTGAGGGAGGATATAAAGAAGGCAAGAAATGAACCAAAAGAAGAAATTGAAAGTCTGAAAAAACAAACCACAGAACTTATGGGAATGAAAAGTACAGTAGAAGAGATGAAAAAAAACAATGGAAACCTACAATGTCAGATTTCAAGAGGCAGAATATAGGATTAGTGAACTGGAAGATGGAACATCTGAAATCCAAAAAGCAAAAGAAAATATAGGGAAAGGAATGGAAAAATATGAATAGGGACTCAGGGAATTGAATGACAACATGAAGCACATGAATATACATGTTGTGGGTATCCCAGAAGGAGAAGAGAAGGGAAAAGGAGGAGAAACACTAATGGAGGAAATTATCACTGAAAATTTCCAAACTCTTATGAAAGACTTAAAATTACAGATCCAAGAAGTGCAGTGTACCCCAAACAGAATAGATCCAAATAGATGTACTCCAAGACAGTTACTGATCAGAATGTCAGATGTCAAAGAGAAAGAGAGAATCTTGAAAGCAGCAAGAGAAAAGCAATTCATCACATACAAGGGAAGCCCAATAAGACTGTAGATTACTCAGCAGAAACCATGGAAGTGAGAAGATAGTGAGATGATATATTTAAATTACTAAAAGAGAAAAATTTCCAACCAAGAATTCTATATCCAGCAAAACTGTCCTTCAAAAATGAGGAAGAAATTAAAACATTTTCAGACAAAAAAAATCACTGAGTGAATTTTTGATCAAGAGACTGGTTCTGCAAGAAATACTAAAGGGAGCACTAGAGATAGATATGAAAAGACAGGCGAGAGAGGTGTGGAGAAGAGTGTAGAAATGAAAACTATCAGTAAAGGTAAAAAGAAGAAAAATTAGATATGACATATAAAATTTAATGATAGAAGAGAGTACTACCCATGCAGTAATAACAGTAAATGTTAATGGATTAAATTCCCCAATCAAAAGACATAGACTGGCAGAATGGATTAAAAAACAGGACCCATCTATATGCTGTCTACAGGAAACACATCTTAGACCCAAGGATAAACATAGGTTGAAAGTGAAAAGTTGGGAAAATATATCATGCAAATAATCAGAGAAGAGCAGGAGTAGCTATACTAATATCCAACAAATTAGACTTCAAATGTAAAACAGTTAAAAGGGACAAAGAAGGACACTATGTATTAATAAAAGGAACAATTCAACAAGAAGACATAACAATCATAAATATTGATGCACTGAGCCAGAATGTTCCAAAATACATGAGGCAAACACACAGAGGATCAGTAAAGAAACAGAGAATTTGAATAATACAATAAATGAGCTAGACTTAACAGACATTTATAGAACATTACACCCCACAACAGCAAGAGTGCTGGTTTGAAAGGATGTATGCCCCCTAGAAAAGCTATGTTTTAATCAAAATCCCATTTCATAAAGGTAGAATAATCCCTACTCAATACTGTATGTTGGAAACTGTAATCAGATTATCTCCTTGGATGATGTGATTTAGTCAAGAGTGGTTGTTCAGCTGGATTAGGTGACGACATGTCTCCACCCATTTGGGTGGGTCTTGATTGGTTTATTGGAGTCCTATAAAAGAGGAAATGTTTTGGAAAATGGGAAATTCAGAGACAGCAGCACCACAAAGCAGAGTCCACGAGCCAGCGACCTTTGGAGATGAAGAAGGAAAACGCCTCCCAGGGAGCTTCATGAAACCAGAAGCCAGGAGAGAAAGCTAGTAGATGATGCCATGTTTGCCATGTGCCCTTCCCACTGAGAGAGGAACTCTGACTGTGTTCACCATGTGCCCTTCCACTTGAGAAAGAAACCGTGAATTTCATTGGCCTTCTTGAACCAAGGTATCTTTCCCTGGATGCCTTTGATTGGACAATCTATACACTTGTTTTCGTTGGGACATTTTCTCAGCCTTAGGACTGTAAACTAGCAACTTATTAAATCCCCCCCTTTTTTAAAAAAGCCATCCTGTCTCTGGTATATTGCATTCTGGCAGCTAGCAAACTAGAACAGCAGATACACCTTCTTCTCAAGTGCGCATGGATCATTCTACAAAGCCAACATTACCCTCATACCAAAGCCAGACAAAGATATTACAAAAAAAGAAAGACACAGACCAATCCCTCTAATGAATATAGATGCAAAATCCTTAACAAAATTCTAGTAAATCGAATGCAGCAGCACATTAAAAGAATTATACACCATGGCCATGTAGGATTCATCCCAGGTATGCAAGGATGGTTCAACATAAGAAAATCAATTAATGTAATACACTATATCAACAAATCAAAGCAGAAAAACCACATGATCATCTCTATTGATGCAGAAAAGGTATTTGACAAAATTCAACATCTTTCCTGTTGAAAACCCTTCAAAGGACAGGAATAGAAGGGAACTTCCTCAAAATGATAAAGGGAATATATGAAAAACCCACAGCTAACATCCTCAATGGGGAAAAATTGAAAACTTTCCCCCTAAGATCAGAAACAAGACAAGGATGTCTACTATCACCACTGTTATTCAACATTGTGTTGGAAGTTCTAGCCAGAGCAATTAGACAAGAAAAAGAAATACAAGGCGTCAAAATTGGAAAGGAAGCAGTAAAACTCTCACTGGTTGCAGATGATGTGATACTATATGTTGAAAACCCTGAAAAATCCACAGCAAAACTACTAGACCTAATACATGAGTACAGCAAAGTGACAGATTACAAGATCAACACTCAAAAATCTGCAGTGTTTCTATACACTAGTAATGAACAATCTGAGGGGGAAATTAAGAAAAAAATTCCATTTACAATTGCAACCAAAAGAATAAAATATTTAGGAATAAATTTAACTAAAGAGACAAAAGACCTATACAAAGAAAACTACAAGAAATTGTTAAAAGAAATCACAGAAGGCCTAAATAAATGGAAGGGCATACTGTGTTCATGGATTGGAAGACTAAATATAATTAAGATGTCAATTCTACTTAAATTGATTTACAGATTCAATGCAATACCAATTAAAATCCCAAAAACTTACTTTTCAGGAATACAAAAACCAATAACCAAATTTATCTGGATGGGTGGGGTGCCCCCAATAGCTAAAAGTATCCTGAGAAAGAAAAATGAAGTCGGAGGTCTCATGTTACCTGACTTTAAGGCATATTATGAAGCTACAGTGGTCAAAACAGCATGGTACTGGCATAAAGATAGATATACTGACCAATGGAATTGAATAGAGTGTTCAGATATAGACCCTCTCATCTATGGACAATTGATCTTTGATAAGGCAGTCAAGCCAACTCACCTGGGACAGAACAGTCTTTTCAATAAATGGTGCCTAGAGAACTGGATATCCACATGCAAAAGAATGAAAGAGGATCCATATCTCACACTCTATACAAAAATTAACTCAAAATGGATCAAAGACCTAAACATTAGATCTAAGACCATAAAACTGTTAGAAGAAAATGTAGGGAAATATCTTATGAATCTTATAATAGGAGGTGGTTTCCTAGACCTTACACCCAAAGCATGAGCATTGAAGAAAAAAAGAAATGGGAACCCCTCAAAATTAAACACTTTTGTGCATTTCAAAGAACTTCATCAAGAAAGTAAAAAGGCAGCTTACACAATGGGAGACAATATTTGGAAACGATATATCAGATAAAGGTCTAGTATCCAGAATATATAAAGAGATTGTTCAATTCAACAACAAAAAGACAGACAACCCAATTACAAAATGGGCAAAAGACTTGAACAGACACTTCAGAAGAGGAAATACAAATGGCCAAAATGCACATGAAAAGATGCTCAACTTCCCTGGCTATTAGGGAAATGCAAATCAAAACCACAATGAGATATCATCTCACACCCACCAGAATGGCCATTATCAATAAAACAGTAAAAGACAAGTGCTGGAGAGGATGTGGAGAAAGAGGCACACTTATCCACTGTTGGTGGGAATGTCAAATGGTACAAATGCTGTGGAAGGCAGTTTGGCGGTTCCTCAGGAAGGTAAGTATAGAATTGCCATATGACCCAGCAATACCATTGTTAGGTATCTACTCAGAGGACATAAGGGCAAGGACACAAATGGACATTTACACACCAATGTTTATAGCAGCATTATTTACAATTGTGAAGAGATGGAGACAACTAATCAACAGACGAGTGGCTAAACAAACTATGGTAAATACATATGATGGAATATTATGCAGCTGTAAGACAGAATGAAGTTATGAGGTATGTAACAACATGGATAAGAACATTATGTTGAGTGAGATTAGCCAGAAACAAAAGGACAAATACTGTATGGTCTCACTGATACATTGATACACTGAACTGATACATTTATACACTGAACTAACATTAGTGAATAAACTTGGAGAATTTCACTGGTAACAGAGACCATCAGGAGACAGAAATAGGGTAAGATATTGGGTAATTGGAGCTGAAGGGATACAGATTGTGCAACAGGACTGATTGTAAAAACTCAGAAATGGGTAGCATAATATTACCTAATTGTAATACAATTATGTTAGAACACTGAATGAAGCTGAACGTGAGAATGATAGAGGGAGGAAGGCTGGGGGCACAAATAGAAAGAAAGATAGATGATAAAGACTGAGATGGTATAATATAGGAATGCCTAGAGTGTATAATGAATGCCTAAATGTACAAATTTAAAAAATTGTTCTTGCATGAAGAAGAACAAAGGAATGTCATTACTGCAGGGTGTTGAAAATTGATAGTAATTAATATTTTAAAATTTTAACTTACATGTGTGAGACTAAAGCAAAAAATGTTTAGTTGGTATAAAATCCATATTTTGACTAGTGCATTTCCTAATATAACTTATGTAGACAGCTTAACTGAACACCATAAATACATGGAACCTTGAGTAAGGCATGAGATTTTGTTGGTTTGTCCAGAGTTTCTGAAACCCCAATAAATCCCAGAGTGATTTGAACAGTGAATAAAAACGTATTTGCAAAGTCCTCTTTGGGGAATGGTGAGAAAGGAGGAAAATTCAACTTCCCCAAGTTGAATTCTTGATATTCTCACAAGCAGTGCAGACAACCAAAGCAATAGGCTGAGCCCCCAGTCTTGGGGTTTGTTCATATGAAACTTAACCCCACAAAGAATAGGTCAAGCCTACTTAAAATTAGGCCCAAGAGTCATCCCCAAGAGAACCTCTTTTGTTGCAAAGAGGTGGCCTCTCTCTCCAGCTAACACAACAAGCAAACTCACTGCCCTTCCCCTGTCCACATGGGACATGACTCCCAAGGGTGTGGACCTTCCTAGCAACATGGGACAGAAATCCTAGAATGAACTGAGACTCAGCATCATGGGATTGAGAAAACCTTCTCAACCAAAGGGGGGGAAGATTGAAATGAGACAAAATAAAGTGTCAATGGCTGACAGATTCCAAACAGAGTCAAGAGGTTATCCTGGAAGTTATTCTTATGCATTAAACAGATATCACCTTGTTAGTCAAGATGTAATGGAGAGGCTGGAGGGAACCGCCTGAAAATGTAGAGCTGTGTTCCAGTAGCCATGTTTCTTGAAGATGATTGTATAATGATAGAGCTTTCACAATGTGACTGTGTGATTGTAAAAACCTTGTGTCTGATGCTCTTTTTTATCTACCTTATCAACAGACAAGAAAACATACAGAATAAAAATAAATAATAGGGGGAACAAATGTTAAAATAAATTTAGTAGATTGAAATGCTGGTGATCAATGAAAGGGAGGGGTAAGGGGTATGGTATGTATGAATTTTTTTCTGTTGTCTTTTTGTTTCTTTTTCTGAATTGATGCAAATGTTCTAAAAAATGATCATAATGATGACTATGCAAATATGTAATGATATTGTGAATTACTGATTATATATGTGGAACAGAATGATCATATGTTAAGAATGTTTGTATTTCTTTCTTGGCATATTTTTAAAAAAATTTAAAAAGTAATAAAACATTTTTTTTTAATTCAATCTGAAAAAAAGAGAGCAGAGCTGAAGTTTGAAACCACTTAATGGTGAAAGAACCTGAGTAGAAAAGTGAATAAAAATATTTGTTTTGTGCATATGTGCACTGAAATAAATAAATAATAGGGGGAACAAATGTTAAAATAAATTTAGTAGATTGAAATGCTGGTGATCAATGACAGGGAGGGGTAAGGAATATGGTACGCATGAATTTTTTTCTGTTGTCTTTTTATTTCTTTTCTGAATTGATGCAAATATTCTAAGAAATGATCATGATGATGAATATGCAACTATGTGAATAATATTGTGAATTATTGATTATATATGTAGAACAGAATGATCATATGTTAAGAATGTTTTTGTTTGTTTGTTATTTTCTTTTTAGAAATTAATTTTTTAAAAAGTTTGATTTTTAAACTAGGAAGTTTAAAATATAGTACAGAGAAGTCCCATGTACCCTTAACCCAGTTTCCTCAGATGGTTACATCTTTTTTTCCCTCTTCCTCTGGTTTGTTTTCTTTCTTTCTTTCTTTTTTAATTTTTATTGTGGTAATATATATATACAATATTTCCCAGTCTAACCACTTTCAAGTATACAATTCAATGGTATTTTTTACATTTCCAACGTGTACCACTACCACCATCCCTTGCCAAAACTTTTCCATTACCTCAAACAGAAATTCTGTACCCATTATCCTGTTAATTAAAAATATATTTTTATTGCGATATCTTCATGTACCATACGTGTCCACCCTAAATATACAAGTGGCTTACAATGTCATCATATAGTTGTGTATTCATCACCAAGATCATTTTTAGGACATTTGCATCACTCAAAATAAAAAGAAAAAAGGAAAACCCCATACATCCCATACCCTTTACCCCTCCCTCTTATTGATCACTAGTATTGCAATCTACCCAATTGTTTACCTCTTATATGTGCCCCCCCATTATTTAATTATTTTTTGTCTTTATATTTTACTCATCTGTCCATACCTGGGTAAAAGGAGCATCACACACAAGGTTTACATAATCACACAGTGACATTGAGAAAACTATATAACTATACAATTATCTTTGAGAATCAAGGCTAGTGGAACATAGCTCAACAGCTTCAGGTAGTTCCCTCTAGCCACTCCAATATAACATAAACTAGAGATACCTATATAATGCAAATAATTACTTCCAGGATAACCTCTCAAATCTGAAATCTCTCAGCCAACGAAACTTTATTTTGTCTAATATCTCTCTTCCGGCTTTTGGTCAAGAAAGCTTTCTCAATCCCATGATGCTGGGTCCTGGCTCATCCCGGGAATCATGTCCCACATTGCCTGGAAGATTTACACCCCTAAGAGTCATATCACGGGTAGGGGGGAGGGCAGCGAATTCACCCGCCGAGTTGGCTTAGAGAGAGGCCGCATCTGAGGGTCTCTGAAGGCCCATGCACTGACTTCTGCCTACAAATCTTTGGCCAGAACATGTATGTGCCAGTTTGAAAGGATGTATGTACCATAGAAAAGCCATGTTTTAATCCTAATCCCATTTTTGTAAAGACAGCCATTTCTTCTAATCCCTATTCAGTACTGTATGTTTGAATCTGTAATTAGATCATCTCCCTGGAGATGTTACTCAATCAAGAGCAGTTGTTAAACTGAATTAGGTAGAGATGTGTCTCCACCCATTCGGGTGGGTCTTACTGGAATCCTATAAAAGAGGAAACATTTTGGAGAAAACTAGAGATTCTGAGAGAGCAGAATGACATAGCCACGAGAAGCAGACAGTCCACCAGCCAGCGACTTTTGGAAATGAAGGAAAATACCTCCCGGGTTGCTTCTTGAAAGGAAGCCAGGAAAGAAAGCTAGCAGATGATACTGTGCTCGTCATATGCCTTTCCAGGTGAGAGAGAAAACCTGACCCTGTTCACCATGTGTCTTCTCACTTAAGAGAGAAACCTTGAACTTCATCATCCTTCTTGAACCAAGGTATCTTTCCCTGGATGCCTTAGATTGGTCATTTCTATAAACTTGTTTTAATTGGGACATTTTCTCAGCCTTAGAACTGTAAACTAGCAACTTATTAAATTCCCCTTTTAAAAGCCATTCCATTTCTGGTATATTGCATTCTGGCAGCTAGCAAACCAGAACAATGTCACATGGCCTCCCTATGGGAAGGGAAGTCTAGGAGGCTGAGTAGTTGAGTTGGACATATCAATGGAATCTGAGTTTCTGTTGGTAAAGTGGAAGAGGAGATGATATTGGGAAGGTGTGATAGTTTCTGGTGTCAGCTTGGTCAAATGATTATGCCCAGTTGTCTGGTCAGGCAAACTCTGGCCTGACTGTTGCTGCAAGGATATTTTGTGGCTGGTTGATTAAATCAACAAACAGTTGATTGCATTGTGGCTGATTACATCTGGGATCAACTAAGCCATGCCTCTCACAATGAGATAATCCAATCAGTTGAAGGCTTTTAAGGGAGAAAATAGACTCTTTCACTGCTTCTTTAGCCAGCGAGCCTCTCCTGTGAAGTTCATCCAGACCCTTCATCAAAGCCACCACCTTCATAGCCTGCCCTACAGATTTTGGGCTCTTCCACTCCCACGTTTGCATGAGATTCCTTTATAAGTCTCATATTTACAGATTTCTCCTATTGGCTCTGCTTTTCTAGAGAACAGTGACTTTATATAGTTTAGTGCCAGGAGTGGTTTTTTTTGTTTTTGTGTTTTTGTTTGTTTGTTTGTTGATTTTTTCTTTCAAGAGTGGCTCTTGAGAAACAGACTCTTAAAAATGGGTTTTGAAAATTGGTTTACTGCTTTGACTAGACTCAGAGGCACTAATGTCTCTGTTTCCAATAATCAACATGGCACTGACAGTCCAAGGTATAA
>PVIY010030247.1:0-31167 GCA_004026745.1 Myrmecophaga tridactyla
GGGGAGAGGGAAAAGGAGGAAAGCAGGGTCTTTTCTACAAATCTAGGTACCACCCTCCAGGCCTGGAGTGAGCTAAGCATGTGGGCAGGTGGGGAAGGCTTTGTGGTGGATTTTCTACAAGATTTCATGAGACAGCCCCACCGGGGGCGGGAAAATCAGAATTGCCTTTAGGGGAAACAAGGCCTTGGGTGGGGACAAAAAAGGATGCCTCAAATTCAAGAAACTAGAAGAGGGCAGAGTGACACACAAGGAACCTGAGTGAGTCTGAACCCAGAAATCACATTCTTCTACTTGAGCCTGCTCTGTGCTGTGGGGCAAAGGCAGATTCAAGCAGCAAGACTGTTGCCACTCCCTACAATTACTCCCTCCTCTTGCTACTCTCAGGGTTGATGCACCTTGCAGAGAGTTTGAGGGCGAAGGCTTATTGGCCTGTGTGACCAGGAGCTGCTTGGACTTTGGACTAGCACCAGAATTCCAGCCAGGCAGGCAAACCAACCTGTCCACATGGAGTTCCCTCACAAAGTTCTCCAGAAGTGTGAGGAAGATGTGGGGGCACATAAGTCCGAGATACAGGTGGAACGGCTTCTTGACTAGAAGACCAGGTTAAGGACAGAGGCATGGGCATGAGGAAGGGGACAGGTTGGGACAGCAGAAGGAAGAAGCTCATGCCTTCCTGATTAGGGAAATCCCACAGGTCTCAGGGTAACTATTAGGGCTTTGTGCCACAAGCACGATCTGCCTTATAAATATGTATGCCACTGGCCTTTCAGGTGTACATGGTGGAACAGCTTCTCAGCTAGAAGACCTAGGTTAGGGACATAGGAATGGGCATCACTATGTGATTATGTGATTAATAGCATCCCTAATTTATAATTTTCCACTGTATTTTATCAATGAAAGGATAATAAAATACAACTATGCGCCTATGGGCACCCACAAAAATATCTGACCTTCAAAAGAGATTCTCATATTTAAAATATTGGAGCTCTGGGCTCCATCATTGCTTTTCATTCCCTCTCATGTAACTGCTACGTGCTTCATTCATTGGTCTATAAATGACTCTTGGGCCTTGCGTCTTCACCACCAGAGAGTATCTATTTAGTAGCCTCTGCTGAGCATCAGTGAAATAAATCAAGCAAATAAGTAAGTTGTAAACTTCTTTTAAAATATTCCCCAATGCCTGTGCATTGAGAGCTACCTCTTCTGTCCTTCCCTGGCATGAATTTAGCCCTGTCCATTTGTCCACTGGCTCCTTCACATACATTGATGGAAGAGCTGATTCTTTGAGGAGGGACTTGAACTCTGCTTTCTGAATATTCCCACTCGCAAAATTATTTAGGCGACATGATTTACAAACAAGATAGAACTAAGTAATTTTTGACCTCTGTACCACATTGAAAAGCTTGGCATTCAGAATGCTAGTCAAATAACCATTCGGCATCAAAGGCATGCTGTAAATTTTGCTCAGTTTCCTTCCCACTAAAGTAAGTTGATCATCAGATCATTTTTAGTTATATTTTTAATTGGTTTCAAAAATTTAATATCTATAATTTTTAAGTAGGTTTCAAAAATTTTAAATTTACAAAAATATACTATAAAACATCCAAGCAAAACAGACATGTACAGGGGAACAAAAGTGACCAAATTAACCCACAGACAGAAATGATGAGAATTTGAAAAATCAGTAAGGTAACAGTTGTGCATACACCTAAGAAGTTATTTAATTGTTGTTAATATAACATACTGTAGACACTCAAATAAATAATTTTGTGTAAAACACTGGGAAAATGCCACTCTCTAGCTCAAACTTCTGCCCTTCCTCGCCATCTTTGTTGTCATGATGCCGTCATCACCATCAAGGAATCAGCTGCTTTCTTGTGTTTTGCCAGAATCTGTATTCGTAGCACGTTGATTCCTATTTTTTTAGCAAGTAGACTTCATTTCCTTAGAATCAAGACACCCACCTGGTGACCACAGGACAACTCACTTCACTTCTCTAACTCCTCTGTGAAAGACAAGGAGTGCTTAGGACTGTAACACTGAAAAGACTATGCCCCTCCTTTCATATTATTCAAAATAAAAACAACACTGGGGGACTCTCAAGTAGGAAGTTGGAGCAAGGCGCTCCAAAATTAGTTCTCACACCAAAACAACTATTAAACAGGCAGGAACTACCTAAACAACTATTTTGAAACTCCAGAGGCCAAAAGAACACGTGTATAGCATCCAGGGAAGAGTAGAAGAAGAGGCAGATAAAATACAGTAAAGAACTATAAATTGCTACCAGCGTCTATCCCCCACTCTCACTGCAGTCCACTCCATGGCTATCTGCTAATGACAGGAAGGGACATAAAAATACTCTTCCCTAGAAGGGAGCATAAAAATCCTGCTCCCCAAGAACAAATCAGGTTGCTTGTTGCAGCTCTGAGGGCAGTTATTATTTCAACCCACCCTGGACAAAGGTGGCAGAAGCCATTGTTTCAACCCTCCCTGGACAGGGGCAGAGGCATTGGAGATTTAAAGATGCAGGATTTCTCAGGGCCATGGGGGGCAGTTAGCTGAAGGGCTGCATTTGCTGGGCAGGCCAGGAAAGCTCATCTTTGAGCAGGCATCGGAGAAAATTTTGGAACCCTCCTGGGCTGGATTGAAATTTTTATGTACCCCAAAAAAAGCCATGTTCTTTTGATCCTAATCCAACCTTGTGGGGGTCAGACTTCTTGTTTGGGTGGGACCTTTTGATTAGGTTGTTTCCATGGAGATGTGACCCACCCAATTGTGGGCAGGACATATTTATTAGATGGAGATGTGACCTCACCATTCAAGGTGGATTTTAATCCTTTTACTGTAGCCCCATATGAAGAGACTAAAAGGCAGAAACATAGAGAGAACTCAGAGCTGACACAGTCATTTGGAGATGCAGAAGAAAATGCCCCAGTAGATACCGGAAGCTTAGAGATGAAACCAGACACAGTCATCTGGAGATGCTAAGATAAGACATGAAATCCAGACTTTGCCCCAGAGAAACTAAGAAAGGACCCACAGACACTTGGAGATGCCGAGAGAGCCGCTTAAAACCAGAAAAAGAAAGAGGAAGCCAGCAGACGTCACCATGTGCCTTCCATGTGATAGAAGAACCCTGGCCTCAGTCGGCCTTTCGGGAACGAAGTATCCTCTTGGTTGGTGTCTTCATTGGGACATTTTCATGGCCTTAGAACTGTAAACTTACAACTTAATAAATCCCCTTTATAAAAGCAAATCTACTTCTGGTCTATTGCATTCTGGCAGCTTTAGCAAACTGAAAGATTTTGATACCAGAGAAGTGGGTGCTGTGATTTGCAAATATCAAAAATGTTTTATAAATGATAAGGGGAAGGTTCTATAAACATTGTGATATGCTTGAGCTTGAAGACAAGGCAACTGAAATGAGGCAAGCTGAGGAGCAGAAAAAAAAAAAAGAAATAGTAAAAGCAAAAATAGCCTAACAGCTAAAGGACAACATCAAGCACACCGATATATGCATTATGGGAGTCCAGAAGGAGAACAAAGAGAAAAAAGAGAAGAAGGAATAGTCAAAGACATTAGGGCAGACAATTTCTCAAACTTAGCAAAAGCCATGAATATGCATATCCAAGAAGCTTAGAGAACACCAAACAGGGTAAACATGAAGAAAAATATACCCCATCATATACTGATTACACTCTCAAGTGCAAAGAACAAGGAGAGAGTTGTGAAATCTGCAGAAGAAAAGAACATGTTACTTACAAGGGAGTCCCAATTAGATTGAGTGCCAATTTCTCATCAGAAACCATGGATGCAAGAAGGCAGTGGGTTGAAATACTTAAAGTCCTGAAGGAAAACAACTGCCAGCCAAGAATTTTATATCTGGTGGGACTTCCTTTAAAAAATGAGGGGAAGATTATGACAATCTGAGATGAACATAACTGAGGAAGTGCATCACCTCTTGACCGGCTCTCCAAGCAATCCCAAAGGGAGTTTTTCAGACTGAAAGGAGAGACTCTAGGCAGTAGATCAAAGCAGCATAAAGAAATAAAGGCCTACAGTAATACTAACCATTTGGGTATTTATAAATGTCAGTATTATTGTATTGTTTAGTATGTAAATCCACGTCTTACTCCCCACAGGTGCTAAAATGCAAATGTATAAAAGTAATAATAAATCTTGGTTTTTGGATATACAATGTACAAAGATATAAGTGGTAACAAGTACAAAAATGGTAGAGGGACAGAGGGGTAGAGAAAAATATATGTGCAAGCTAATGAAGTTAGTTTGATATCAAACCAAATGACAGCTATATATTTAGGATGTTAAATTTTAACCCCATAGTAATCACCTGGAAAATAGATGACAAATATATCCAGACAGAAGTAAAAAGGCACTCAATGTGGTGCAACACAAAAAAGCAAATAAATACAAAAGTAGGCTTTAATGGAAGTGAGAGAATAAAAGGTATAAGACTTACAAAGGCTAAATAGCAAAATGGCAGAGGAAAGTCCTATATTATTAGTAGCAACTTTTAATGTAAATGGATTAAACCCTCTGGTCAAAAGGCAGATTGGCAGATTGGATAAAAAGGCATGACCCAATTATATGCTCACTAGAAGACTCACCTTAAGTCAAAGATATAAGTAGGTTGAGAGTGAAAGGATAGAAAAAAATATATCATACAAAAGAGAGCTGGGGTGGTTAAACTAATATCAGATAATATAGACATTAAGTAAAAAACAGGTACAAGAGACAAACCTGGTCTTTATATACTGATAAGGAGGACAATTGAACAGGAAGGTGTAACAATTATAAATATATATGCACCTAAGACCAGAGCCCTGACTATATAAAGCAAACACTGACAGATTTGAAGGGAGAAATTGACAGTTCTACATTAATAGCAGGAGACTTTGACATATCACTCTCAATAATGGACAGAGCTTCTAGTCAGCATATCAATAAGTATAGGAATTCAATGATACACGAAACCAACTAGGCCTAACATACATATATGAAACAATGCAATCAACAAAAAGAGAATACACATTATTCCCAAGAGCACATGGATCACCTCCAAGATAGACCATATTTTGGGTTACAAAAAAGTCTCAATAAATTTTAAAATATTGAAATCATACAATGTATATTCTCCAATCACAATGGAATGCAGATAGAAATCAATGATGAAGAAACGGAAATTCACAAATATGTGGCAATTAAACAACATGCTCACACAATGAATGGGTTAAAGAGGAAATTAGGAAATATCTTGAGATTAATAAAAATTAAAATATGACATACCAAAACTTATGGAACACAGCAAAGACAGCACTAAGAGGGATGTTCACAGCTCCAAATGCTTATATTTAAAAAGAAGAAAGGTTTAAAATCAGAGGACTAACCTCAAACTGTAAAACTAGAAAATGGAAGAGCAAATTAAATCCAAAGGGAGCAGAAGGAAGGAAATAATAAAGATTACAATGGAGAAAAATGAAAAATAAAACAAAAAAACATAGAATCAACAAAACCAAAAGTTGGCTCTTTGAAAAGTTCAATAAAATCAACAACTCTTTAGGTAGACTGACACAGAAAGAGAGGGTACAGATAACAAAAATCAGAAGTGAAAAGGGGGACATTATTCCAAGCCTGCTGAAATAAAAAGAGCTATAAGTGGATACTGTGAACAACTGTATGGTGATATATTAGATAACCTAGATGAAATGGACAAATTTGAAGAAACACATAAACTACCCACACTGAGTCAAGAAGAAATAGATCTCAAAAACCAATTACTAGTAAAAAGATTGCATCAGTAATCAAATACCAACCAATAAAGAAAAGCCTTGGTCCAGATGGAATTCTACCATCTGCAAAAAGACAATTCTGATTCTGCTCAAACTCTTCCCAAATATTGAACAGGAAAAAACACTCCTAAATTCATTCTATGAGGCTCATGTTAAAGCTGGATAAATATACCATAAGAAAAGAAAACTACAAACCAATATTTCTTATAAACATGGATGCAAAAATCCTCAACGAAATGCCAGCAAACCAAATCCAACAGCATATTAAAAGAATTAAGCATGACCAAATGAGATTTATCCCTGCTAAACAAGGTTGGTTCCACATGAGATCAGTTAATGTAATACTCCACACTAACTGCAGGAAGGGAAAAAAACACATTATCATCTCAACTGAGGCAGAAGAGGAATTTGAAAAAATACAGCACCCTTTCTTGATAAAACACATAGAACACTGGGAATAGAAGGGAAACTTCCTCAACATGATAAAGGGCATACACAAAAAGCCCACAGCTAACATCCTACTTAATGGTGAAAGACTGAAAGCTTCCCTTTGAGATCAGGATTAAGACCAGAATGCCCACAGTCCGCATTGTACTGGAAGTTCTTGCCAGAGCAATTAGGCAAGAAAAAGGAATAAAAGGCATCCAAATTGTTAAGGAAGAAGTAAAATTTTCCTTATTTGCAGATGATACCATCCTAATACAGAAAATCTGAAAACTATACACAAAGTTCCTAGAGCAAATAAATTAATTCAACAAAGTATAGAATTAATTCTATAAGATCAACACCATAAATCAGCAGTTTTATACAGAAGAACTGAAAAATTGGAAGAAGAAATTAAGAAGAGAATTCCATTCACAATAGCAACTAAAAGAATCAAATATCTAGGAATAAATCTAGCAATAGATGTAAAGGACTTGTACATGGAACTCTAAAAAGCATTGCTAAAAGAAATTAAAGCCCTAACCAAATGGAAGGATATTCTGGTTTCATGGATTGGAAGACTAAATTTCCTTAAGATGTCAATCATACCCAAAGCAATTTACAGATACAATGCCCTCCAAATCAAAACTCAAAAAAATTTCTTTACAGAAGTGGAAAAGTCAATTACCAAATTTATATAGAAGGGTAAGGGGCCTGGAATAATAGCTAAAACCACCTTGAAAAAGAAGATTGAAATGGAGGACTCACACTTCCCAATCTTAAAACTTCTTACAAAGCCACAGTAATCCAAACAGCACAGTACTAGCACAAATGCTGTCACAGAGAACAACAGAATCTTATTGAAAGCTAAGAAATCAACCCTCACATTTATGGGCAATTGACTTGTGACAAGATGGCAAAGACCACCCAGTTGAGAAATAATAGTTACTTCAACCATTGGTGCTGGGAAATCTGGAATTCCATTTACCAAAAAAAGGAGGGCCTCTACTTCACACCATACATAAATATCATCTCAAAATGGATCAAAGTCCTTCATAGGAGCCAGAACTATCAAATTTCTAGTAGGGAAGCAACTTCAGGAAATTGTGTTAAACAATGGTTTCTTAAACTTTACACCCAAAGCACAAGCAACAAAAGAAAAAACAGATAAATGGAACGTCATCAAAATGAAAAACTTTTGTGCATCAAAGAACTTTATTATGAAAGTAAAAACAACAACCTATACATTAGGAGAAAATAACTGGAAACCATACATTTGATAAAGGATTAATATCTAGACTATATTAAAGAAATGTTTCACCTGAACAAAATGACCAACCAAATTTTTAAATGGGCAAAAGACTTGAACAGACATCTCCCCAAGGAAGATATCCAAATGGCTAGAAAACACATGAAAAGATGCTCACCATCATAAGCCAGCAGAAAAATGCAAATCAAAACCACACAGAGATGCCATTTCATACCTATTAGAATGGCTGCTATTAAATAAATGATAAATAATAAATGTTGGAGAGGATGCAGAGAAAAAGGAACATTCATTCGTTGCTGGTGGCAATATAAAATGGTGCCGCCCCTGTGGGAGACAGTTTGGCAGTTCTTCTGTAAGCTAAGTATGGAACTAAGTATAGAAAGCTAAGAATAGACAGTCTGACAATTCTTCAGAAAGCTAAGTATGACCTGGCATTTGCACTACAAGGTATATAACCAAAAGAATTAAAATCAGGAACTAGAAACAGATATTTGCACACTGATGTTCACAGTGGCATTATTCACAATTGACAAAAGATGGAGGCAACCCAAGTGTCCACCAACTAATGAATGGATAAACAAAATGTGGTCTATGTGTATAAAGGAGTACTATTCAGCTGTAAAAAAAGAATGAAGTCCTGACACATGCAACAACATGGAGGTACCTTGATGATATCATATTGAGTGAAAGAAATCAAACACAAAAGGACAAATGTTGTATGATCTCACTATTTTAAAGCAATTAGAATAAACAAATTCATAGAGTCTGAATCTGGAATATAGGTTACCAGAGGATGGGGTCAGGATGGGGAATGGGAAGGTAAGTCTAAAAATGTACAGGGTTCCTGTTGGGAATGATAGAAACATTTTGGTAATGGATGATGGCAACGGCAACATAATTTGTGAATGCAATTAACAGCACTGAAATATAAACCTGAAAATGATTAAAGGGGAAAATGTTACCTTATGTATATGGTAGCTATTTTAGTTTGTTAATGCTGCTGGAAATGCAATATACCAGAAATGGGTTGGCTTTTATAAAGGGGATTTATCAAGTGACAAGTTTACAGTTCTAAGGCCATAAATATGTCCAAAGTAAGGCAGTCAGTGAAAAATACCTTGACTCAAGAAAGGCAGATCTGGGAAGGCATGTGGCTGGTGTCCATTGGTCCTTTGCCTTCTGGTTTTGAACAGCTTCCCCGGGGATATTTTCTTTCTGCATCGCCAAAGGTCTCTGTCTGTGTGAACCCTGAAGCTTTTTCCAAAATTCTTCCCCTTAAAGGACTCCAGTAAATGACCCATCTTGAATGGGTAGAGACATCTCCATGGAAACGACCTAATCAAACTGTCCCACTCACAACTGGGTGGTCATATCTCCTTGGAAACAACTTAATTTAAAATATCATACCCAATGATATTAAATCAGGATTAAAGAACATGGCTTCTCTGGGGTACACAGCAGTTTCAATCTGGCACAGTTAGCAGAATAATTTTTTTTTAATCCATGGCACTGTGCTGCACAGTGAACCCTAAGTTAAACCATGGTCTTTGATGGTACAATTATTAAAATGTGCTGTCGTCAATTATAACAAATGTTCCACACAAATACAAGGAGCTGCTGGTTGGTGGAGGGGTGGTATGTGGGAATTTTGTACTCTATGAATGATTGTTCTGTAAACCCATAACTTCTCTAACAAACACACACACACACACACACACGAAACTCACTGGGCTATAAAATAAATATCACAACATCCAACAAATTTCTGATTGTCCAAATGATGACTACTTCCTTGCTGTATTAGTTTGCCAGAGCTGCTGTAACAAAATGCCACAGACTAGTTGGCTTAAACAACAAGAATTTATGGTCTCTCAGTTTCGGAGGCTAGAAGTTCAAAATCAGGGTGTCAGTAGGATCATGCTTCTTCTGAAATCTGTAGCGTCCTCGTGCTGGCGTGCTGGCGGACTATAACTCAGTCTCTGCTTGTGCTGCCTGCACATGTCTCTCCCCATCTGTCTCTTCCTCACTGTGTCCAAATGTCCTATGCTTACAAGGATGCTAGTCATACTGGATTAAGTCCTACTCTGATTTAGTTTGGCCTCATCCTTATTACAGGTTCTTTTAAGATCCTATTTACCAATGGGTTTCACGTCCACAGGACTGGGGTTAGGACCTATGTCTTTGTAGGGAACATGATTCAACCATAACAGCTGCTTTTGGGGAAATATTTAAAATTAAGTTCTTTTAATACATGCGTGCTTTTCTGCTTCATCTGGCTCCCAGATAGTCCAGCTTTACCTCTGAGCTCTAAAGGTTCTATGATATGTTCATTATAATTTGGAGAGTGGAAACAGAAACGGAGAGACTGATAGGCATAAATGGTATAAAATAAAATTAAACAAGAAGAAATTTGAGAGGTAGGGAGACATGAATAGGACCTATGAGCACCCCACTCCTTAGGCGTGGACTGCACATAGTGACTACCTTTTAAAGAGCAAAGTATACAAAAGGGGGAAAAATTTTGGAGAAACCTAACAAATATCACCTCAGCCAGATGATTAAGATCAACAGTCATAAATCACGTTGATGTGGCGGGATGGAAATCACCTGACCTCTGTCTTCATCCTCAAACCCCATTAACCCAGCCTAATCATGAGAAAAACATCAGACGAATAAATACCAATAGAGGGTGATCCTGCAAAATATCTGACCTTCTGCCTCAAAACTGTCAAGCTCATCAAAAACCAACAAAAGTCTCAGAAACTGTCACAGCCACAAAGGGCCTAAGGAAAACATGACAACATAATGGATTTGATCCTAAGACAGAAAAAAGACATTTGGTAAAAGCTAAGGAAATCTGAACAAACTACGGACTTTAGTTACTAATCTATCAGTATTGTTTATTAATTATAATAAATATACCAAACTAATGTAAGATGTTAATAATAGTGGATTTTGGGTGTGGGAAATGAGAACTCTGTGCTGTTCTTTTAAGCTTTTCCTTGCACTGTTCTAAGAATCAAAGTCTATTTTTTTCTAATTAATAAGGAATTATTTAAAATAATAGCAAGGATCTGATCATGTAAAAAAAATGTTATACAGGCTCACCAATCCCAGGCCAGGAGTTTTTCTTACTCTTTACGTACTGGGAAAAGGATGCTTCTTCATTTCTGCCGAATGGCTCTACCTTATATGAATTTCACTGGCATTCTCATGATGAAAACAGTAGATATAATAATGTATCTAAATTATTAACTTACTCTCTTCTCCCATGCCCAACTCATGTTCTGGGCCCCTGCCACCTGGCACCTTCAATTTGAAATTTACCAGGCATAGGCTATATGTTTCCCCAAAGAAAAAGTACAAGTTATTTTATGGTCCTACCCAGACTGGACATCTGGCTGTCATGTGCCATTTATTAGCTGTGTAGTAATGTTTGACAAATTACCTAACCTTTCCACTACTTACTCCATTTTCCCCTTTGTTAAAAAAAGAAAAAACACAATCAATAACAACAAAGCCTTGCAGAGTTTAGTGAGTGCAAGAAGGGATATAAAGTACCTGACAATACCTCCCACACGAAAGTTCTCAGCAAATAACAGTGAAGAAGCGCAGTAACAATCAGAGCCCTCAATAAGAGAAGAAAAGGAAGGTAGTCTCCTTTAGTTGTAACAAAATGTAACTCAGCTTTTCTCTTCCCATCCTCCTTCCCTCTTAAAGCTCTCTGCCAACAGCTAGTTTGTATCTAAGTGAGCCTTGCTCATTAAGCCAAGTTAGGGTCTTTGTGATGGTTTTCATCACCATTGGCAGAGCAGAGAAAGGCTTAGCCACAGGATCCATCTCTGCCTGCCCATGCCCAGCATTCCTAACACAAAAATGCAATAAAAACACAACAGTTAGTGTCAGACGCGAGGCCAGCGTGGGAGCGGACGGGGAGGGGTTCCTTTTCTCCTTGTTCTGCAGCACCTGTCAGAGCTGAGAGCGGCCCAGGCTGCGGCAGCCCCGCTTCCTCCCCCCGCCCCAGCTCCCCGCAGCACAGCGCAGCCCACTCAGCAGCGAGAAGGCACCCATTGAGGGGGTACAGCTGCCGGTGCTGCTTGCCCAAACACTAAATAAAGCCTCAACTTCAGCGACAGTGAAGAAGACACTACCGTGTTCTTCCTGAGCCCCGGGCAAGGCTAGAAAACGTTCAAAGCAAACCGGCGACTGCTGAGCACTGCCTTTGTTTACACCCAGATTTTGAATCACAAAGGAGCGGCTTTGGCTGCCAGAGCCCAGCCAGGCCTGGCTTTATCCTGGACGCTGGTGTCTGTCCTCTGACCTACAGCACAGAAGCAGAGTTTAGTAAACGCCCTATGGCCTCGCTCTTGACAGGTGTTTGCTCACAGGGTCTGCAAGCAGGGTTTTGCTCATGGGGGAGGGGAGGGGGCTGAAGAGTACAGAGTTTCAGGGTCAGAATGCTGTGTGACATCAGTATGGGCTCAGCACTTGGGGGCTTGTAAAATATCATAAAAGATAAATAAGGGGCAAAAAACCAAAGGTATATGAAACAAAATACATCCAAACAAATGCATGGAATAACTGGAATCCTTTTTAAAAAACTGCTCTGAAGAAAAAATGGGGTAGGAGAAGAGATGACACAAAGATGGCAATGCGATGAGTTAGGTGAGTTGAGCGATGGCATGTGGGAGTCTGTTGTACTGTTCTTCACTCTTGAGAACTTTGTAAAACTTTTAGTTTGGAAAAATACAATTTAAAAAGTCCCTTGGCACTGATGACAAGTTTTTGCAATGGATGATGGAGGCACAAGTTTGTGTTGGTGATTAATATCACTGATTTGTAAATCCGGAAAGGGAAAAGGAAACTTTAGGTTATATATAAATTTAGCCCCCCCCCCCAACACAGGCATAGACCTATAGAAATGTACAACACAACGCAAGCAGTACCCAAAAGTTAATCGCATAACAAAAACATTGTTTCATAATTGTAACAAAGATACCATGCCAATGCAAAATGTTAATAGGGAAAACCGTGTGGAGGAGGAAAGTATATAGGAACTTTGGGACTTCCTGCATGATGTTTTTGTAAACCCACAATGCCCTAATTTTTTTTAAGTAATTTTTTTTGTTTAACGTCCTTGTGCTTGACATTTTCCCCAGGTTACTATATAAAATAGATTTTCTTCTGAATGTCTTAGTCTATCCTGCGATTTTTACTCTTTTTTTTTCCTTTAGATAACCTGTGAGGATATTGGTTTTTGTTGTTTTATTATATATTTTTTCTGGTTCTAAAAGAAGTGTGTTATCTAGTGGCTCAGCAGGCAGAGTTCTCGCCTGCCATGCCAGAGACCTGGGTTCAATTCCTGGTGCCTGCCCATGCGAAAAAAAAAAGTGTGTTATCATCATGGTTAAGTGCGAAAATGCAAAAAGTAACTATAAAAAAGAAAATAATTATAAACCCTATGTCTCTGAATTAGCATTTGTTAATATTTAATGGATTTCCTTTCAATCTCTTGTATGCACAGACATACATACATGCAAAGTGGAAAATAAAAGTAACACACCTCAATGCAACCCATTTATAGTTAGCTTCACACCAAGCTTTGTTCACCTCTAGTGAGTACTCCCCATGATGACTAGATATTCTTAAAAGAATGATTTGTAATGACTTTGTAATATTTCTACCCTACATTTTTTATACCCCCCCCCCAAAAAAGTTTGTGAGTCTAACAGCATGCCACACTTTAAAAAAATAGGACAGGATTCTTATAGCTAGAGATTACAAGGAAATTTATTTTGCACTAGATACATACCACTTTCTTCAGGATAATTTGAGAATTGCAGCTGGATTCAGCATAGAATCTTGCAAGTTACAAATATAGTAGTAAGAGAGCTGACAAAGTTTTCTCACCTTCAGATGTGATCGGAAAGGGAAATGGGAAGCAGGAATGAAAATAGAGTATAGGGGTGGGGTGTGGATATTGGGAGCAAAACCAGAAATGGAAGATAGCAACTCAGCTCTCTCTTGCGCACACACAACGATCTGCCTGGCTTGCACAAGTTGACATGACTTTGTTTCATAATTAAGAACTTTAGAATCAAACCTCAAAATGATCAAGTGAAAAATCACAAAGATTAAGAGAGAAAAACCACTTAGAAATGCAGAGGAAACAAAATGACGACGAACAAGTCCAGCGACAGGCCAGAGAACATTTCTTGAGCACTTGCACTGGATATAAATATATGAAGATAAATAAAACAAGCCATAGTCCTTGACTCTATGAAGCTAACAATCTAATGGAGAAGACAGGATATGAGCAACGCATTTCAGCCCAACATTGGAGTTGTATGAACAGAGAAATGAAGTCCGGCAGGAGCCTAGCAGAAAAGAGATGAGGGGTTACCACAAGATCTGGAAGGTCTCAGAAGTAGCCTTGGACCCAAGTTGAGGAAAATGGAACCTCATGCAAATGGGACAAAAGGAGAAACTATGGAAATTTTCATACTTGTGTTAGGAAAGAGAAGCAACTATATGTTACAATGCCTTTTTTAATGAGCTTGGGACCAAATGTTACCAGACATAGACTTGTCCTTTTTCTCGCCAAAATAGATCCCCAAAAAGTTGTGCACAGGACACATTTTTATATTTTTAAGCATATTGCCAGTAAATAAAGGGACTCACCATTTAAAGGAATTCTACTATGTGTTTGCTTCTTTCTAGGGGTGAGATAACCCCTGATTTGTTTTGTTTTGTTTCTAACATGGAACTTCACATTACCACCTATAGCGAATGCAGTCATTACAACAGGTCACTTTCACTTCTTCTCATTCGTTGTTCCAAATACAACAGGACCTTGAGTGAGTTTTATGTTTCTTTGCTGATACCCCCCTCACACACACATACACACACAAAATTACTCTACATATATAGTGACTATTAAAAGTTAGTTGGCAAAGAGTAGGTGATAAAGCAGTGATAATGCAGCCAGGATGAATATAAATTTTAAAGGTTAGCCTTTTTTTGAAAAACAAGTTAAATGGATTTTTAAAACTACCGTATTTGCAAAGCTGATTTCATATTTTTAATTGTCAGACGTTTTTTGCTAGCTTGCAGCCTCCTCTGACCTATACAGCGATTCTGAAAGTAATTCAAGACTGTAATTACAACTTTGCAAACAGAGAAACCAAAATGAAGAGGCAACATTAGCTGTTCTCCAAGGTAGCCTCTTAACCTGTCACCTATTAAAACAGAGATATTTTCTGCAGTGGCTGGAGGTGGTATCCACCCTTCAGTTAAATGAGAGCACATAAATCTCCATGGGGTTAGAAATATCTATGAATTTATGGAGGGGAAAGTCATGTGGCCCATGACCTAGCTGAAGGGACAGGAGGCAGAAGTCTATTTTATCTTCCCATGTTTTTCCTCTGATTGCCAGGCCAGAATATGTTTCACTGTGGTTAGTGTAAATAAAGACTCAGCATGACTTTTTTTTTTTTCAAATGAAAACAAAAAAAAATGGGTTGCCCTGAAGAGCACTGAAAATGTGGCATAGGACAAGCATCTTTGGTGTTTAAGGGGTCATCTTGGTTTCATTTTTCTTGAATTGAATTTTTTTTCCCCCAGATTATTCATGTGCTATGGATGTTTCTAGTTTGAACAAACTTAGTTAAGCCATCTTTCAGGACTATACTTCAAAATAAATAACACATTTCAGAACATTCCATGAATCTGGCTATAACGGTATTAAATAAATCATTCTATTGTTATCTTTCCCTCCCTGAAAGTGGCCAATACCCGTTGGAAAACATGATTGTAATATAAATGTTTCTATGGTAACTCTGATACTGGGTTAATTCTTTTAAGAATGACATTGGTGAAGAAATTGTTCTGGCGACAGTTGCTGTGTAACAGATTAACCCCAAAACTAGTCATTTAACCATGTTATTTTGTTCAGTTTCGTCTGGACAGTCCCGCCCGGGATGCCTCATGGCGGCTGCAGGCAGGGGTGGCCTGGGCTCCAGTCATTTAAGACTTGGCTCACAAGGCTGGCAGTTTGTGGGTCCAGTGTGGGCTCAGCAGAGCCGTTACCCAGAGCATCCACAGGAGAACTCCCCGTGATGGCCATCTCGGGGTAGCCGGGCTTCCTCATGGCTGCTGGCTGCCCCTAGAGTGGGTGTGGCAAGAGAACAGCGCAGGAGCTTGCACGGCCTTTTCTGACTGAGCCTTGAAATTCACATAGTGTCACCTCCACAGGATTCCACTAGCTACCTGCAAGTTGCTGAGGCTGACCCCTTCTTGATGGGAAGAGTGTCAGAGAGTTTGCAGGCATGTTTTTAAACTACCATGGAGATCTTTTTATGTTTTTCTTTAAATATAACAGTATAGCATGAATTATATTAAAACAGCAACTCAGATCCTCCCCCAGGTCCCCCAAATTTGTTAGTTCATTTTGCATTTCCAGAACCTCGCACAGGGTCTGTATTACAACGGATGCTCCGTAAGTGTTTGTTAAACTGAACTGAAGGCTTACAAGCTAAGAACCCCTGCCATCCAAATGAACAAGGAACTTGGTGGCTATCAAATTTTACCTTTCATAAGTTGGAAGGCTTGTCATGCTGATAATACAATGAGAGAGAGAGAGACAAAGAGAAACACACAGAGAGATAAAGAGACAGAGAACAAAAAAGCTTACATTTTAAAAGCAAAGGATTCTCCGAAATCCTGTAGTCCAGATCTTCTCCTCTTCCTTCTCACCAACCCTCCCCTCACCCCAGTTTTACAGCTAAGGCCCAGACTTTGAGTGACATAACCAAGTGACAGAGGAAGGGACACTGGTTATAATTTCTAGTCACTGCTTCTTTTCAGTGCTAAAACATTATCTGTTGCTGTCAGTCACTGAGGAAATGACTTAAACCTGTGACAGCAGCCTATCATATTTCCAGGTGGTGCCAGGTTGTAAGGTATTGTCCTAGTTGTTTTGGGAGAGTCTCCTCTTTTGCATCACAGTGATGCAGTTTTATCAGAAGGATAGTATTTTTAAAGTAGCCACTCAGTTAATTTACAAAGGAAGGACATCTTACCTTCTCTTTTGCAGTTTCCACAGCTTCCTTTAGCAAAAGAAGGCTTCTGCCTTGTTTGGTTTTTCTGCCTTTTGCAATGCTTTATCAATTTAGTAAATTCCAAATTTATTGGAATAAATAAAGCAAATGATAGAACTAGTGTCTGGAATTTGTACTTTAATTTCTCAAGTCAGTAATATTCTTTCCAATCTCTTAATGGTTATATCTTTAGAAATCAATTGAACTGATGTTTGTAAAATTGTCTTGAATATCATGAGCTCTAAGTACATGTTAATTCCTCTTTCTCTTCCCCACAGCAGTGACTTATGTTCATGATATATTGCTCTAAAATACTCTGCGTCTTCATGGTTAAGCCTCAAAATTCAATAACATTTGGCCCCCTGGATTTACTAAGGTGGAAAAATCTCTTGAGCTCCTTTTCCTCTGAGCAGTAGTCAATTTAAAATTTCATAAGGTATTTCCATGGTTGTAACAGAAATGACTGTCTGATTACAAAAATGTAAAATATTTGCAATTCTCTGAGCCTTCAGGTTTTACTCTGTACTTGGAGCATTTCATTTCAGGGTTTGTGAATGAATGGAATGCCCTCCTTTTCCCTGTCACTGGGAATGCAATACATACCCATAACACAGGACCCAAGGGAGGAGGATGTTCTGTGTAAACTGGTCAGCCTCTGTGAGCATCCTAGGAAGGACTGCTGGTGCAAGCGCTGCATCTCCTCTTCAAGGGGTGACACATCTGTCTTCAGAAGTAGTGAAGGGCATGGAGGAGAGCTTCACAGACATTCTCAGACATCAATGACATTTTAGCATATGCAATGGAATGCAAGTCATCCATACAATTATGATTTACCTAGAGCTGAGGGATCATAAATGGGCTTCACTTTGGTCTTTTTCAGAAACTGGGAGTCTTCTCTCATTCGATGGGAGGAAGTTTGGGGTGCACAGTGGGAGCTGTGTGCTGCAATAGCTAAGAGCAGGGTTCCATTTCCAGATCTGTCAACACTGCAGCAGAAAGGGGCACCTCACAGAGTTCTCAGAGTAGGAATACTGTTATAGAGCTGACGGCTGAGGAAGGCTATTTGTTCTCGTATTAGATGGAATCATCACATTTGAAATGAACATGCTAACAAGATCATATCTCTGTAACCTTATATACACACTATGCAGGAGGTACTATTATTATTATCCCCATGCTGCAGGTTGGAAACAGAAGCTTAGAGAATATAAGTTACTTGCTGCAAAGTCACGTAGGAAGTAAGTAGCAGAGCAGAGATTTGAAACTAGTGAGCCTGGATCCAACTCCAGCCACCGAACTAGACGTTTCCCTCTGCCAGTCCAACCCCAGTGACCCCAGGAGTGCCACCATGCATGGCCATGTCCGTCAGGGACTATGGGGCAAACATTCTCCTTTTCTGCTTTCAGACCAGGCACCTTAAGCCACAGACGGACGTCTGGAGGGGATGAGGTGGAAGACCAGGAGGACCTGGGTAGGTCAGAGGCATCTCCTCCAAACCTCCTTCACCTGTCCTGAGCTTCTTCACATCCCACTCCCTCCCCAAGATCACCTACCATCATCCGCTGTCTCTGAAGAGTTCTGTGCTGTCCATTCCACCCAAGACTTGGGCTTCCCTTTTAAGTCTTGGCTACTTTTGTGTCACACCAAGAATCCTGGTGCTGAACACTAATTTCCAGTGCCAGTAATACTGCCCTCGCTGACATTTCCTTCTCCTCACTGGGTGGTTCCATGCATATGAAGAAGGCTCCTCTATTTCAGATGCATGAGAGCATCTGGGCATACAACGGCAAGCAAAGCTAACGCAGTGTCTGCTGTTCCAGAGAGGACGGTCTAGTGGGGAAGACAAACATTATTCAAAAACTCACAAACAAAAATGTAAACCTTCACTGTGACAAGTCCTAGAAAGGAAGGCTGCAGAGTTCTGTGAACACAGAAGGGCAGTTAATCTGGTTGGGGAGGTCAAGGAGGCTTCCCTAAGAAGGTGGCATCAAGCTAAGATCTAGAGAGAAAAGTAATGCTCCACGGGAACAACACAAGCCAAGGCCCTGTAAGCACGCAGGAAGGAGGGTGAGGATTTTGAGAAACTCAGAGAAGATCAGTATGGCTGGAGAACAGGGAGGACAGGGATGTGGTACATGATGCGGGAAGAGATGGAAGCAGGGACCAGATGGTTTAGGTCCCGTGTTCCGGATTTTGGCCTATAAACCTAGAGCAGGTGTTTTCAGCTCTCACTGTACATCCAAGTCACCTGGGGAACACTTTTAAAATATTGATGATGTCATCCCAGAACAATTAAATCCAAATTTTAGAAGTGAAACCCACACATGGGTATTTTTTAAAAGTTTCAGGGGATTCTACTGTACAGCTAGGTGTGAAAATCATTGCCCTACAGCAGTGGGTAACCATTAAATGTTTAAAAGAGAATATTTGTATTGTGTGTGTTGTAGTGGGGTATGGTTGCCGTTATCAGATTTACATTTCAAAAAGCATCCACCGGCTACAATTCAAGGAGTTAGGAATGCTAGAAATTAAGAGATTTTTAGAAAGGGGTCAATTAAGTGACCCCTACGTGGTGCAAGTTCTGATTAAGGTAGCAGCCATGGAGATGAAAAGAAATGGATAAGTTAAGAAGATTTCTGGTTGGTGAAACCACTGGACTGATGCAATGATTAAAGAGTGCATCATGGTTACGGGAGAAGAGAGAATGACTTCCAGAGTTCTGATTACGTAACAGGATGCATAATCGTGCCATTTGTTGAGAAAGGGACAAAGACTGAAATCAGAAAAGCTTATAGTGGGTTTGGGGCTTCAGTTTTGGTCATGCAGTGGGGTTTTTCAATTTTGGTCATCAGGAGCATGCTTTCTTCTCATCCTGTGCTCTCCGTCTCATTTCTCCAGATCATCAACGTGTCATTCACCAGTCACTGTGATTTATTGTTCATTAAAACAAGCAAACAAACAATAGCAACAATAACAACAAACGAGCGCTTACTATGTCCAAGTTGAGGACCTGATGAATCAGTCCTCGATTGTAATTCAAAGGAGCTTATTGATGAGTCAATGACTTTCCATAAATTATATATTTTTCCTAGCAAAAACTATTTGTCTCATCTTCTCCTTAAAATGTTAACTTGGATATTTAAGACTTTTAATGGCAAGTGAAAGAAACCCCACTCCAATTAGATTAAACAAAAGGATCCTTTATTGTAAGGATATAAAGCTATTTCAGGGAATACAAAGATGAGTCACCGGCTAGGGTTCAGGAAAAACCAGTCATGTACCTGTAACTTCACACTCCTCTCTCCTCAGTTCTTCTCCACACATCTGCTTTGCTCTTCTTTCTCTCTCCTTACAAACGAGCATCCATCACTTTTCTTGTCAGCATTATAAAAAACACAAACATGGTGACTGACAGCTCCTATGGTTTAAGTCTTAGAGTACAAACATAAGAGGGAGACGAGCTTGACTCTCATTGGAAAATCCAAAATCCTGGGGAAGAAACTCACTGACTCGGCTGGGCCAGGTGTCCTTCTCCAGACCACTCAAATGTGGCCAAGATGCAGGACCTGGGGTAGAGAGGCTATCCCACGATGGCTAACCCCATCGTGGAAATCCCACCATGACTCAGAAACCCCACGGTGACTCAGAAACCCCACTGATCTGTGACCTACATGGATGCTTCTGAGATAATCCACAAGGTCTGTAGTGGGACAGAGGTTGCAGATTCTGGAAAAACAGAGGCTAGGCAAATAAGCTGGCCATTACATCCTAACGAAGTCAATGTATGTGAACCACCAGACCTAACTGAACATAATTTTAAAGAGGAATTGCCTCTTTGGATCAATTTTTTGTTTGTTTTTTAAATTATTAATGGCATCTGAAGTTTCTGAAATTTCTAAAATTGCATATTAGCTAGTGGTGAGTGCCAATAAGTTTGCATTTGTATATGATTTGGACTATAAAGTTTTGAACTGATTCTTTCAACAAAGCAATGCATTAGCTCTGAAATTATCCAGATTTTAAATATCATTTGCATTTCTGTATATGGAAAATTATATAATAAATTCTAGGTCTTTGATCCTCATTATTATTTGTTTAACAGTAAGACTCCTCAAATAACAGGAGTTGGAATTTCATCTGCATTGGGGAAAATATGTACTTTGTTCTCTTAGAAAGAAAGACCATGTTAGCTGAGAAGTCACGGACAAGCTACTTTTGATGATGTGTTCTTTTGAAGTTCTAAGATAAAATGAGGATGGTGCAAAGTACTTGTGATGAAAATAAATAAAAAATAAACGTCTTATGAACTTTCTTATGGATGGGTATTAAAAAAGACCGAGGCTATAATCAGGCCAATTCATTCATTCTGACTTCCTAGGCTGTGGCCCTCTCCTGCTAGAAAGGGAGATGGACTCCATACCCCATGTGTTCATGATCTTTGGAATTTCTCTCAAGGAATTTACTATCTGGTTAGGACTGAACAAATCAACGGTTGATAATATTTATGAAATAATCTATTCTTGAGCCTCCAGTAGATGATCTACATTAGTTCATCTGCCTGCCCCTGGCAGTCTAAGCAGGCTCGACCAGCACTGCCAGGGATGGCCCTTGGCAATTTGTCTTGGGTACCCCAGCACCTCCTTTATCAGTACAGATTATGTTTCTTTCCTTTAGGCACCTCTTCTCCACCTGCTGGATGGCACCTATCATTTGTCCCAGTCTTGCTTTCAACACATTTTCAATGAATCCTTGCTAAGTGCTAATTGAAAATTGCGGTGTTAATCTGAAACCCAACACATCTGTGGGTGGGAGATTTGGGTTCTCGTACCAGCTCCGCTGTTATTGCTCAGTGTAATCCAGGGGTAATTTTTTTCATTTCTCAGGACTCAATTTCCTCATTGTTTATTATTATTAGCCACTCTTCGCCAGGACAGCAAAGAGCAAGGGTCAGCAAACTTTTTCTGTGAAGGGCCAGACAGTAAATATTTTCTGCTTTATGGGCCGCACAGCCTGTCACGACTCACCTCTGCCATGGGAGCATGAAAGCAGCCACAGACAACCCCAGAAGTCATTTACAAAAACAGGCAGTGGGCCAGAGGTGGCCTGTGGACCATAGTTTGCAAACCCTTTGTTTAGTTTATGGAATCTGGAGCCAAGTGGCTTGAGCGCAAAGCTCAGCTTCCACCACTTTCAGCTTAATAAGCTCAAGCAAGCTACCTAACCTTTGTTTCCCACAGTTTCCTTATCTGTAAAATGGGAGAATGGTATCACATCTACCTCACGGGTTGGTTGTAGGGACTAAATGAATTAATATATGTAAAGCACTTGGAAAAGTGCTTGGCTCATTACACATGCTGGTAACCTACTATTATCACTCTCCCTCTTCCCCGCATCATTTTGTGCTTCTGGACACTGTTTCTCCATTGATGGGCTTGACCCAGCAAACTCCTCTGCACAAACTGGGGACTAGGGCAAGAGCCAATCTTACCAGGGGAAGAAAGCCCCAACTCTATAAGGCAGCGCCTCCACTCATGAACTTTCAATTTGTGAACAGTGGTAGATAAAGTCAAAGCTCCTTACTACAGGAAAAACATATCAGCTTTGCCTGCTTCAAACTAATGGTTCAAATTGTTACTGTATGACATTGAATCTAGAGATAGTCTGGCTACCTTTTGCAACTTGACAATTGGTAAACCAAGGAGAAACAAACTAAACATACACAGAGCTTGGAAAGGGACTGTGGTTTGAATGAAGGAACTACAAGGTGACAGTTTTAATGGGGTCCAACAGGGATATGGAAAGGAGGTGGGGGATGTATGACATTTCTGGTCAGGTGAATGGGAAAATGGCAGGAATTGCCAACTTCTCTGCCATGGATTTTGTGTGATAGAGCATATTTTATAGCATTTCAGGTTAAAAATAAATTTTGCCTTAGACTGAAACACTGGCCAGTAGATTTCCTCCCTTTTTTCATATGGCACTGAGCCTAAATTTTGTACAAGATTATTAATCTTTTACGAGGGCATTGTTGACAGTCCCGTGATCATGTATAAGAGTCATAAATCTTTTCTTCAGTCAGTTAACAGTGCCTGTTATATTTGGCAAGTATCTTCCCAGGTACTAGCTAAATTGGAATGATACCAGTGAAGCCATGGGTTAGAAAAGAAACAAACTTGGGCATGGATTTAGGAGACAGAGGTCTTGTCATGGTTCCATCCTTAATCAGTTGTGTAACTTGGAGTGCCAACTGACTTTGTAACCTAGAAGCAGTTATGTAACTTCTCTGTGACTCAGTTTCCTTACCTGTATGTAAAACGTGAGAGTTGAATGAGATGCACTAAGCACTTTCCAACTCCATAACTCAAGATTACTCAAGTAGAGCGACAAGGCGATCCCAGCGGTCTGAAATTCTAGGTGCTGATCTGCCCAATTTATTTGGGGCCCTTTCCAAGTTCCTCCTCAATTTGTGGGGATTTTAGATCAGTTGATAATTACCGTGTTTAGACTGAAAGTTGCCTAGATGTGGCATATCACAGGCTCAGGTTAAGGAGCACATTAAGTCAAAGGGGGGCAACACTGAATACCCTAGAGTCAGAAGACCCAAGCGGGGATGATTCTGTCACTTACCACTGAGGAGAAGCAGGCCAAGTCATGCAGACTTGCTGAGCCTGTTTCTTCATGTAAAATGGACATCAGGATATGTGTTCTGCTTACAATCCAGGGCTAAGTGTTTCGAATAAAAGCAATTCCTGGGGGGGAATAAAAAGACCTTTAAACACTGAAATCCGAGACAAAGGAATAAGCCCTCAGAAGCATCGCTTCCATCATAAAACAGAAAACATAAGACAGTTTTTTTCAAACACATTAGAGGTTAAAGAAAGCGATCACTTACAAACACCCTAGGTTTTCAGTATCTATCCCTTCAAAATGCACCGTACTCGTAAGTACATAAAGGAAGTCCTTGTTAAGCTGGAATGCATCCAACCAATAAGCAGTTCGAGTGTTAAAATAAAAGATACCCTTTTTAGAGAAATTGGAGCCGTCAGAACCCAGCTTCACCTGATCGAAAGTGTTTTCTTTGCACATACAGCTCGGCAGGACCCAGAAAAAAAGGTTATATGATAGGAGCTAGATAGGGGAGGATGATGGCAATGTGTTTCCTTTATGCTGTGAAGCTGTCTGAATACTTGGGGCTAAGTTCTCTTAGAAGCAGTGACAGCTCTGGATCCCCTCCAGTGGAGGGAACAAAGGCTGGGATTTCTTTTGAAAAATTCTTTCTGAGCAGTGAGATTGTCCAACACAGTTTCCTTGATAAAGGGCTCATTATCTATCAGTGTGACTTTGCCCTTAATTTTTATGCTGGCAGTGCCAACAAGAGCATATTTAAACTCATGTCTTCTATCCAGACAGCTGTAACAACACCCTATCAGTTTGTGCCAGTGGTAAAAGCTTACATGTGGGTATAATCAATCATGGGCTAAATTTCCAATCAGTTGAATCACCAAAAAGTAGAATTTGTTAGCTTGATTTTCATTGTATTTACACAATAAAATGTGTGTACATTTCATTTTACCCCATTTGAAATGTGTAAAACATAAGCTCATTTTAAGGTGAGAGAGAGAGTCTCTAAATGGTGGTGGAGAAAATCTTGTTTCACCCAAGTCCAAACAAGGTGCTTAGATTTTAGTCTCTAAGTGGCAGACTGGAAAGCGATGGTTAACTTGGGAAGCTGAAACGAACCAAGTGTACTGCAGGCTTTGTAAACAATTTTTAATGAAAGTTAGGTAAGCTGTGTGGAGACCACACAAAAGGAAGCCAGAGACAAAGCACGAGTCAGGCAAGGTCTCTGGGAGAACATCCTGCTGTTTAGGGAGGAGTATGACATCATCTAAAGTCCAGATGAAATGCCCCTCAAGACTCTCCACCACTGTTTACTCTGAATCTACGCTTCATTTGAAACAAGCTTTTACTAAATAATTCTTCTTCCAACTTTCCCTAGCATCAGGAAGGGGTACTATGTACACTGGATATGAATGTCCCCAGGCTCCTGTGAGTGGTTGTGCAGACTGTGCACGAGCAAGAACACCATAACAAAGGGGCACTCCGCCACAACCCACAATTGTAACTTTTAGTATTTATCATGACAACTTTCTGGCAGACATTAGAAAACTCTGGCTTTGACAAAATCAGTATATTACAATACTTTTTCACTGATGCAAGTTGAATGCTGTGAGGAAGGGTTCCCTTTTTCTTTCTTCTTTGTTGATGTACAATTGACATAAAATAAGTGGTATGCATTTAAAGCGTAGTTATAGAATTTATATGCAATCGGGAAACTACCATCCAAATGAAGATATGAGCATATCCTTTACCCACAGAGCCCTTTTATAATCCATCCACTTCTCCACCTCATCCCCAGGCAACCACTAATTCGCTTTCTGTCACAGATTAATTCATTTTCTAGAAATTTATATAAATAAAATTAAAGAGTTTACATGCTTGTTTTGGTCTTTCTTCTTTCACTTAGCATCATAATTCTGAGATTCATGCATGCTGCTATGTGTATCAACAGTTTGTTCCTTTTTTTTTGGAGGACCAGTATATTGTTGTATGAATATACCACAATTTGTTTACTTATTCAGCTGTTAATAAACATTTGGAATGTTTCTAGATTGAGGCTACTATAAATAAAGCTGTTGTGAATATTCACATATAAAGCTTTGTATGGACATAGGCTTTCATTTCTCTTGGGCAAATATTTAGGAGTGAAATGCCTAGAACACATGGCGGATGTATGTTTAACTTTTTAAGAAACTGCCAAGACATTTTCTTGGTTGTACCATTTTACATTCCCACCACCAATGTATCAAAGTTGTATTTGGTCCACATTCTTGTCAATACTTTGGTGCAGTCAACCTTTCTAATTTTAGCCATTCGGGTGTGTAGGGGTATCTCATTGTGGTTTTAATTTGTATTTACCTAATGACTAATGATGTTCAGCTTGTTTACCATCCATATATATTCTCTGGTGAAGTAGCTGTTCAATTTTTTTGCCCATTAAACAAAATGTAATGTTTGTTTTCTTACTATTGAATTGTAAGAATTCCTAATGTAGTTTAACTAGAAGTCTGTTGTAGGATATATGTCTTGCAAGTATCTTCTCCTGAACTGTGCTTTTTATTTTCTTTAAGTGTATTTTGAAGAGCAAAAGTTTTAAATTTTGATGAAGTCCAATTTATTGATTTTTTAATGCTTTTTGTTTTAATATTTAAGAAATTCAGAGTTACATTTTCTTTTAGAAATATTATAGCGTTGGCTCTTAAATATAGGTCTATGCTCCATTTCAAGTTCATTTTTTATGTGGCGGGAAGTAAAAGTCAAGTTCATTTTTCCTTGCACATGGCTTTTCCATTATTCTAGCATAATTTGTTGAAAAAATTATCCTTTCCCCATAGAATTGCCTTGGTGACTTTGTGAAAAATCAATTGACCATTTGTGTATGTGTCTATTTCTGGACTCTCCATTCTGTTTCATTAATCTATATGTCTATCTCCAATCTAATGCCACACTACTTTGGCTAGGAAAGGTGAGAGAGAACATCATGGTGGTATTTCCAATCTTCAAGGGAAAACATTCAGCCTTTCACACTTACTGTGATATTATCTGCAGGTTTTTCATAGATGCTGTTTATCGGGTTGCAGAAGTTCCCTTTTTTACTATTTTCCTGAGCATTTTTACCATGAATGGATGTTGAATTTTGTCAAATGCTTTTTCTACATCTTTTGAGATGATCATATGATTTTTTACTTTTAGTCTGTCAGGGTGAATTAATTACAGTGCCTGATTTTCAAATGTTAAACCAACTTTGCATTCCTGGGATAAATCACACTTGATCGTGACAAATTATCCTTTTGATATACTGCTCGATTTGGTTTGCTAAAATTTTGTCAAGGTTTTTTGCATCTATGTTCAAGCAGGATACTGCTTTTGGTGTTCTATTCTTCTAATGAAGTTTTGCTATCAGGATAAATCTGCACAAAAATGCTCTATGGGCTAGTGGCATCCCTGAGGATTCTGGTAGCTCCAAGGGAGAAGTAAAGTAATTAATTGTCCCTCTGATTTATTCATCAGCTACTTTCTGACACCCTGATCGCTGAGAGTTCTAACAAAATCTACTTTCTGCAAAACTGAAAGATCAGACTTTGAATTCTGGATTCCCTACCAGGGCTCCCCATTACAGCCAAAACAATTTATGCAAGTGGCTGTACCATGCAAAAAATTCAATAGATCGTCAAACCACATCCCTTAAACATTGTTAAACATTTGCTTAGAGGAGTAACTAAGGAGGACTTCCTGGCAGAAGTTACAGGAAAAAGACTCTGGTAGCAGAGCTCGGTAATTTATCTGCGGCCCACACTTGGACACTCCACTTAGCTAACCCAAAGTCCTTCTATTATTGTTCAAGCCTCACCCTCCCTAGAAGGTTGTTTAATGGCAATCTATTGTTATGATTACAAATACAATTATGATTATAATATGCCCCTGGGGAGATTTTGTCTCTTCTGCCTAAGCAATTTTGAAGGCAGTTCCCTTCAATCACGTGTGGGATAATTCCTGAGAAGAGCCAATAATTTTTTTTCATGGTTCTCTTAATATATGTTTAACCTGGATTACTAACAAACGTTAAACATTTTAAGCTAGGTCATTTAAAGACCAATTTTTTCCCAAACGTTACATTCATTGGGGTTGGAGAAAGGGAAAATAAAAATATTGGACAAAAGGCCATTGTTTTGCCCCAGGGTTGCAAGTATTAATATCTCATCCTTTACGTACTCTCAGTCAGCAAATGCCTACAATGTTTGGCGCTGTGCAGAACAGAACATTCAAAGTACCTAGCCTTTAAGTCAACACTTTGATAATGCAACAAGCCAGTTCTTATTGGGTGTCCTTTTTTTTTTCTCAGCCCACTTTATTTTATAATGTACAGCAAAGGTTATGAATTGATGGTTATAGCAATATCAGCTAAACTCTTCTACCCGCTGCACCCTTTAGGAGAAAAATTTGGACTCCAGCTCTGCCCAGCTGATTTCTTTGATTGCACCATTCCTACTAAGAACCCCCAAGGCAGTGGTTTTCAAACCTGGCTTCACTTTAGAATCAGATAAGGAGCTTTAAAAGATAGTGATGCCTGCATTCCACTTTCAGAGATTTTGATATAATCCCTCTGGAGTACAGATTAGGCACTGGGATTTTATAAACTCCCCAGGTGATTCCAATGTGTAATCCGAATTGAGGACAACCCTCTAAAACAGAGCTTCGCAAAACTTGCAAAGTAATCACCTGGGGATCTTGTTAAACTGCACCTGATTCGGTTGGTCAGGGTTAAGGCCGATTCTGCATCTCTACAAGCTCTGAGATGCTGATGCTGCTGGTTTACGGGCTTCACCATGAGACGTAAACTCTAAAACATTTGTATTTGATTTTTTGGAACCCTAAAAAGCATACTTGGGTTTTAAATCTAATGGAAGTTTCTTCTACCATTTAAATATTCGAAGTAGCTGGAGTGATGGTGGTAAATGAGCATACCCTACAAGTCTTTGGGTAGGGTACTTTCTCAGCTTGCTGTGGCCACTCAAAGCCGTTCTTGGTACTGGAGGTTCTTGACTTCTTTAGGCCTGACTTTCAAACCACTTTTGCTGTCGTGAGTTATACACGAACCTTCTGTAGCCCTGCTGGAGGTTGTACATCTGCTGGCATTTCGAGCTCCTTGGTGGTGATACCACCTGCCAGTCAACAGTTTGCCATTATTAATTGAACTGCAGTATCTGCGCACTTATTTGAGTATTTTATTGTAGTGTTTTTTCAGTCTATGTTCCCAGAAGTCTAGGGCCTAAAGCAGCAGTTCTCAAACCCTAGCATGTATCAGATCACCTGGAGGACTTACTAAAACAGATTGCTGGGCTCCACCCCCAGGATTGGGAATTTCCACTTGCAAGTTCCTAGGAGATGCTGATTCTTCCGGTCCAAGGACCTAGAATCTGGGCAGGACACAGAAAGGGTGAGGTGGCAATGGGCTGTTGGCCTCAGAGCATGGCTTCTTTCCTTAGAAATTATGTTTGGGGATTCCAGTTTAGGATTTTATTAAATAAAAAGGTTGCTTTTTTTTTTTTAAGTGTTTGAATAGTGTTCTTTTGTTGCCTTTATTATTTTACAGAATTTAATGGAAATGAAAATGAAAGTGCTAATCCTAGTGATATGGGGAAGATATAATCAATTTACTATAATTGAAAAGGTAATTATTCAGCATTATAAAAAAATTTCATGGGATTCTGTCTGGACATCAGCTGTGCTTTCATATATGATGGGAAAAAGTAAAGAAAATATAACATGCTGGAAGTAAATTGCTGAAGACTATATAGACGAGGAAGTGCAATTAGGGATTTTATGGTGTCTGTAGGTTTGGGAAATAGAATCCCACTGTAGCAGTCAGTACCTAAGCCTCTTTCCAGAAACCCATCATTGTCCAAAAGAATGGGTAAGATTGTAATTTTCACTTTCTTCAGACCTGACCCTGAAGAAAATACTAGAAACATCACAACAGTTAATGTTTCCACTTACTGAACTGGATCAAACTAATTCTACAAGGTGAGATGCAACACCCTATCTACAAAGCTCAGAGAGAATGTATCAGGCCCTTCATTTTACATAGCAGATGTGAAGGGTGTAGCTTGGTAAGTTTCATGTTTACTTTTAGATAAAATGGATGTGGGTAGGAGCCTACTTTTGCATCTCAATTTCCAGAGACATGTTGGAATAACAGAAATCAATGCCTGTATGACTTAAAGTGAAACTTACTTGTCCATTAGAACGTGCCACCTTTCAAAGTAAGTACATTCTCCAAGGACACCCAATAGCGAATTTTAGGATGTTCTTTCCTCTACTTCCAATGCCCACAGGAATAAACCATTAAATTAAAAGTTTGATAGAAGTCTATGTATCTGGGTAAAAAATAATCTTCTTGTGAGGAAGGTGGGAAAGAGCTGCAAAAAGAGCTTTAGGGCAGGCAGGCTGGGCGGGTGCAGGCCTCAAAACTACAGAAAGGAATATGGAAAGATCTTTATGAAAAAGCAGGCTCTTACATGTTTTGATCGGAAATAGCGGAACACAAGGTGCTGGCATTCCATCTTTACCCACAGTGGAAGAAGATTTGAAGCAACGTCCAAGTCTTCTTCAACAACGTACGTAATGATGCTTAAAAGAATAACCTATTTAACAACTAGCACATTAAAGGCACCGTAATTCACGCGCGCTTTCTGCCACTGCACCTCAGCATCAAACCAGGAGGTCGCTCGGGTAGACCAGAGGGCCCCACATTGGTCTCGGAACTGGAAGGGATCAGCCAGCGTCCGCCTTGCTCATAAAACCCGCTTCCCTTCTCCCCAGTCCGCTTGGCTCCCAGTGGTCCTGGAATTCGTGGCAGGCTGCGGGTGAGCCCACCTGTGCTTCTCCCTTTCGCCCTCTCTTCGCCCCCGGGCGCCACGCGGGGGTGGCGCGGTTTTGCCGCCCAGTCTGGAGGCTACGCTGGAGAGGCCGGGAATTGCAAGGCCTGTCCGCTTCGGCAAGCCCTGGAATCCGCGTCCTTCCCCGCCACACTCACTCTGCTGGGCTGCTGGGGGGGGGGGGGGGGGCTAAAAACATCTTTTTTAGAAAAACATAAAAAAAGAAAAGGCTGCGGGGTTTCTTTCAAGATGCTGGGATCAGAGCCGCATTCGTTCCGGAGCTCCCCATCCTCCCCGCCGCTGGACCCGGAGACGCAGCGGCTTCGGGGATGGGCGTCGGGATGCCCAACAGCCAGGCCGACCCGGGTGGGGCGGGGAGCAGACCCGGAGCGTCCCGCCGCGGAGGAAGCGCGCGCGGCTGGGGGACATCCCCGAGCCTGGGGGCGGGCAGCGGGGCCCGCGGCAGGAAGGGTCCGCGAGCCAGCAGCCCCGCCACCCCCCGGCCACCCGGCTCCGCGGCGGACGCCGAGAGCCGCGGCGTCGGCGGGCGCGGCGCGGGCGGAGCCGGGCAGGAACGCGGGCGCCGGTTGGCGCAGCCTCGGGGGCGGGGACCCGGGGCCGGGCGGGAGGCGGGGCCGGCGCCGGGCGCTGAAGCCGTGGGGCTACCCGAGAGGAGTCGCGGGCGGCCGGGCAGAGGCGGAGGCAGCGGTGGCCGCCGCGAGAGGGAGCGAGACGGAGACTGCGAGCACCGACCCGGGCCGGCCTGAGGGTCGCCGCCGGGTGGGAGGCGCGTCGGAGTCGTGCACGCCGGAGGCCGCAGTTGCGGCCGGGGCCCCGTGGGGGAAGGAAGCCGGCCGGCGAGGGAGGTAGGTAGCGGCGGGTCCGGGCGCGGTGCGTGCTCGGGCAAGGGTGGGGGGAGGCGGCGGTGCCTGCGCGGCTGCCGCGCTCTTCCTGTCACCGGCGGTCGCTTCTCCTTCTGCAGAGCCGCGTCGGGGGCGGGGGGAAGCGGTCCGGGCTTCGGCCCTCCCCATCGCCCGCATCCCCCGCCCGCCAGGCTGCAGGCCCCG
>PVIY010030248.1:0-31169 GCA_004026745.1 Myrmecophaga tridactyla
CTTTCACTTCAGGGTGTCCCTGTCAGCCAGCCAGGCTCCTGTCTCACACCCCCTCAACCTGCCTCGCCTCGGCCCACAACCATCTCCTCATAGCCCACCCCGGACCACCCACTCTCGTTCCCCCCCCCCATGGCTGATTCCACCTACAGCACTGAGCCTTCCCCTCAGCCCAATATCACACCCCCTCCTGAATTCAAGAATCAGTATAGAAGCTGGGGAAAGATTGAGGTATTCCGTAAGGTCCAAAAGCTACCTTGAATTCCCTTAAATTGTTTAAATAGATTTTCATTTTTTTCACAACCCCCTTGACGTTTTCAGGCACAGTCATGGGAACTATTACCCGTTTGATCTAAAACCAGTGCCTGGTCGGGCACGTGGTGGGGAAGCCCCTGCACTGGCCTGGAGCCTCCTACTGGGGAACACACTGCCCTGAATAAAGGGAAAACTCTTTTCCTTTGGGGGTCACAGTCCCTTTCCAACTGGCCCCAATCTGCATTTTTTTTAAACTTTTTTATTGTATATTATAGCATATATACAAAGCAAAGAAAGGAAAAAAGCAATAACTTTCAAAGCACTCTTCAACAAGTAGTTACAGGACAGATCCCAGAGTTTGTCATGGGCTACCATATGATCTGCTCAGATTTTTCCTTCTAGCTGCTCCAGAATATAGGAGGCTAGAAGGAATATATATATATTTTTATCAACATTTTTTTCCTTTTTTGTGAAAAATAACACATATACAAAAAAGTAATAACTCTCACAGCACCATAATTAGTTGTAGAACAGATTTCAGAGTTCCACAATTCCACAATTTTAGGTTACTTCTAGCTTCTCTAAGATACTGGAAACTAAAAGAAATATCAGTTTAGTGATGCAGCAATCATACTCGTTTATTAAACCCCACCATCTATGCATAACTCCACATCACCTTTGATCTTTCTCCCACTCATTAAGGGTATTTGGGCTATGGCTACTCTAACTTTTTCATGTTAGATGGGGCTGTTAAGAATATGGGGTAGGGAGATGGAACTAGCTGATGTTCGGGAGAGGCTGTGCCCTCTAGGTTTCAGGACTTATCTGGCCCAGCAGCCTGTATATTTAAGCCTAATATTCTTTGTTTTCTGAAACAACCAATAACCACAACCATGCAGGTCACCTTGGTGGTATAACTGCCCCAACAAAACTTCCCTCAACTCTCTCATTCAGATTCCCCTTCCCCAAGTAAATTCGTCCTCATCTCCACGTCTTCGCCCCCGCCGTGAACATGCCCATCTCCCTTCTTTCACATAAATGGCCTCCTCCTCCCATTCACTGTGCTAAATTCATTCCTAAGATCAGGTACAGATCGAATCTGCCTCTTCCAGGAAGCCCTCCCAGCTGCCTCAGCCTTCCCCCGTTCCTATCATCCTCTCAGGAAGGACATCATGGTCAGGACAAGAGAGGATCAAGGGTGAAGCACGCTGTGCTTATTGGTTTTGCCTCTAAACAAGATGCCACTTTCCGTAAGTGGAAGGATCACGACATATGTCTCTTGTACCTCGCATATGCTTCACATAAGAGCTCAGTCAATACCTGATAGTTGATTACAGTTATTGAAATCCTGGCAGTTGGTCACAGCTATTAGAGAAAGAATAAATCATTTTCAAGCCCTGCCTGTGTACATACACATGTGGGGAATGTCAAGCATGTGAGTGGATGATAAATTCCAGTGATGTTCCAGATGTTTCCAACTATCAAGTGGCAGGGCAAGCGCTGGCTGGGTGAACTGAATTGTTGGTTTCCATATGAATTCTCTGGGCTTATGTGTGCACAGCTCAAAATTCTTTTTGGATACCTTTGCCCATAGAGACAGTGATTTGCACATCTTCTTTTCCAGAAGCTTCCAAATTGTAAACCTCATATCTGCTTCTTCTAATAATTTTTCGCTGAATACCTGTCTGCTGCTCCATTAACGTGGGATGACTCAGAAGGAACAAGCCATCCTTCGTTGTCACATTTCCTCCACTTAGGCAGGAGCATCTCGGGATGTATGCCATCTCCTAGATGGCTCTGTGGAAGATGTTCTGCCCAGCTGGGGGTGCTTTAGGAGCCAAGGAAGCTCTGAGCCCAGTCTCCTGAGCTCGCCAATTATAACCACGCTGTGCTCTGGATCAGAGGTCTCTGATTTAGACCTTCTTCCCCTTAACCACATCGCTTTTTCACAATTTCTCTGAAAAATCAATTTGGAAGGACATTTTTGGGAAAGAGCAAATAAAATTTTGTTACTGAATTTTATTTAGAGAAAAATGGAGTACTTTCCATAAAAATGCAATTTGATTATATTGCAATTTCACTCCTAATCTGTATTTCCTATGCCAAAGCTTTCTTTAATGGATCAGAAATACATAATTGCCAGCGCTGTACTCTTGCAGCCTCCAGAAACAATGTGTCTCCGATGCCTGCTCCCAAGCACACCTGCCTCTGCCAGACATCAGGCCCGCCCCACCGCATGCACCAGCAGCCCCCAGCCGCCTAAAATCTCAGCTGCCCACAGCCGAGAACCTGGCCACATGGACTCATCACATCACTCATTTTCTGAGTCCCTCACCTCTGTCCTAGAAAGGACTTGAGGCTGAGCCTTCAGTGGACAACCTTCCGTCCACATCCCCCACTGAAACCTGCTCCCATCCATCTCTGCATGGCTGAACATTTGAGGCTGGAAGAGATGGATGGGTGCTTTCTGTCCCCAGACCAACTAACTTTGCAAGCAGAGGGGTGGTATGTGGGAGGTGCCCCGTAACGCAGGTCAGCAGGGAGCCATCACCTGTGCGGGGCAAAGGGTTGGTGGGAACCATGCCAGGAAAACCCACCCTGAGGCAGATGCAAACATCCCAGTGAGGTGGGGGGGCAGGGGGGGGGAGACAGTACACAACCAGCCCGAGTTGTAACCTCACCCCTCTCTCATCCACTGAGCACCTACTCTGGGCCAGTGCCGAGCAGACACCGAGAGCACCCTACACTGTGAAGAAGTCAGAGATGTCCTGGGCCTCATGGAATTCATAGTCCAGAAGGGCGAGCAATACTAAAGAAGCATCTCTAACAAAATGCAGTGGAGAAATAGATCAGGGAGCTGGAGAGGGGGGTGCAGTAGGAGTCGGGGAGGCCGCCCTGAGGGCTGACTTTTAAGCTGAGGACTGAAGGCTGGGTGGGAATTTTCCAGATGGATAAGGAGGTGGCATCCATTTGGGATGGAGGGAGTGTTCCAGGGAGAATAAATGGCGTGAGCAGAGCCCATGAGGAGGGCATGAGCCAGGCACATCTGCAAACTTGAGCCGAGTCAGCACCCAGAGCATGCAGCAGAGGCCCTGTGAGAAGAGCCCGACGGCTGGAGCTCCCAGAGCACGGATTTCACCCTCTGGTGGCGGGAAACCCTTAAAGCTTCTGAGCAAGGATAGTGTAGAAGACGTCACCAAATCCTGGGGAGATGAGGGAAGAAATGGCAGTGACCCAGGCTGGCACAGTCACTGCTGGATTTGGTCTCCAGAACAAGGGTTTGCAGAGTAGAGAAGCTGAACAGAAGCCCTTTGTGAGGAGGCTGGGTTGTGGTGGGCTGGTGGAGGCTCCAGTCTCTCCAGCAAGGGCACGGATTCCAGGTGCACCAAGACGAGCCTCGCTGCTCTGTCCACAAGGAGAGAGAGGAGGAGCCGTGCCTTCCCCAGTGGGAGAGCGAACAGGTCCTACTCCTTCCCACCACATGCTGCTCTCTCGGCATCGAGGTGTCCCCCACACTTAACCTAAGTAACTCCTGCTCATCCTTCACAACCTCACTCAAATGTCCCTTCGTCAGGGGATCCTCTGCCCTCCCTGATCAGGTCAGGCCCACTGCCAACCACCTCCACCACACGGGGCACCTCCCAGCTCACATCACGGTTGCAATGCCACATCCCCCGGCGTGATTATTTGATTCACGTTTCTCACTCTGTGTGGGAAGCAACCTGATGGCAGGTTACCAGCAGTGCCTGGCACACAGAGGTGTACAATAACTATCTGCTGAATGAATGTGGAATACATACGGCCAGACACTTTGGTTTAGGTGAGACATTTCTGACAAGTTTGGAAGGATTTCCATTGGCAAGAAAGGTCCCCCACTCTCTCACTGTTGGCTCTCGCTCCTGGGAGATGGGGCCAGGGCTTGGTTGGGCTGTAGCTGCCTTGCTGAGAAGATCCAGACCCACTGACAAGCACAGAACTAGCAGAGCCCAAACTCTCCACTAAGTCTCATAAAAAGCAAAAAATAAAAAATAAAAACTTTTAATGATGGACCATTCTAGAGCCCAGAAGACATCCTTTCATAATTAGAAGATTAGAGAGCCTTTTATGAAAATAGGACTAAAATCATCACACTTTATTACAAGAAGTTACATACAAATTATACAATTATAAAAAAATTGTTGCATCCTCCCAAATTAAAACACCCTCCGCATCTCTTGAGGAAAGCTGCATCTCCATTTCCACCCAGAGGGAACAGGAGATTCAAACGGAATATTTGAGGAGGATTCGGATGGATTAATGCCAACAACTGCCCTTTATTGATAGACTCACTGGCTTGCTTCCCCCAGCTCTGCCCTTCCAAGGGTGCTAACGGCCACTTTGCTGTGTGTAAATGCTCCTCTGCCAGGCATTACAGGCTCTACCAGGACTCCAAGTCCCAGACTCAGATGCCACCTCCCATCCCCAGCAAAGCATGTGAAAAGCATCAACGGGTACACCTCGTGCCTGCAATGGCACCTGGGAAAGGCGCTGTTCTAGTCTGCTAGCTGCCGGAATGCAACACACCAGAGACGGACTGGCTTTCGATAAAGGGGCATTTATTTAGTTAACATATAGTTCTTCAGAGGAAAGGCAGCTAACTTTCACCTGAGGTTCTTTTTTTATGTGGGAAGGCACAGGGTGATCTCTGCTGGCCTTCTTTCCAGGCCTCTGGGTTCCAACAACTTTCTCTGGGGTGATTGCTTTCTGCATCTCCAAAGGCCTGGGCTGAGCTGCAAGTGCTGAGATGAGGGATGCTGAGCTGCTTAGGCTGTGCTACACTGAGCCTCTCATTTAAGCACCAGCCAGTTAAATCAAACATCATTCATTGCAGCAGGCACGCCTCCTAGCCGACTGCAGATGTAATCAGCAACAGATGAGGTTCATGTACCATTGGCTCATGTCCACAGCAACAGAACTAGGTGCCTTCACCTGGCCAAGTTGACAACTGAATCTAACTACCACAGGCGGCTTGCACTGGGCACCCTCCAATGGGCATCTCACTGCTCCCCCTGGCTCCAGAGTGGCCCCCACCCAGGCCTAGCTTTGCCTCAGGGATCTCCAGCCTTTTCTGTTCCCCCGTCCCCACGCTGCAGAAGTTCCCTGGTCTTCTCCCCTCACTCGATGACATTTCTCCAGAAACTATCCCTTGAGCATGTACTGCGTGCCAGCACTTTGCTGGCCACAGGGGGTGCCATGGAGAGAAAAAGCAACCGGTCCCTGCCCTGAGCTTACAGCCTAACAGAGCAAACAGATGCTTAATATTCCCCCATATCTTTACAGAATCATGAGTTCTCCAAGGGGAGGGCACCCAGCCCCCTGATGCACCCCCCTGGTACTCCTTGTCCCTCCCCCTCCCAGCACTGGTTACCATCCGGGGTGTCTGCAGCCATCTGTGTCGTGGCATCGCCCATGGGCTGCCACCCCCGCGCCTCCCCATCCCAGAGACGCAGCCTCTCCCGGGGCGTCTCCGCAGGCTGCAGTGCTCCTTGCTCAGCCTCTTCTTCCTCAGAGCATCATCAAGGGCAGCAGCTCCTCGGCACCCTCCAGCAACCGGGCTCTGCTAGAACATTCTCATTTCCCCCTCCGGGTCCCAAACTATCAGCATTCCCGGCGTGGCCGTTTCTGTCCCCCGCCCGCCGCCCCGGCCCCCAGCGCAATAGCCAGCACCCACTCCCCGCGCCACACACCCCACCCCACACCCGGGCCGCCACGTGCCGAGGGCGGGAGGCATAGCTCCAGCTGCAGAACGGCAGAAGGGAAGTCGGGGCCCCCAGACACCAGAGCAGGCAGAACCGTTCTTTTCCTTAAATCATCATTTTCTCTCAAGCATTTGCACATAGACCTAGCCCCCGCTTAGGCAGTCCTCTGCCCAAGACAGAAGAGAGCAGACATCGGGGCCCCAGACCGTGGGCCCCCGGGCTCACAGGGCCACGTGGGGTGGGGGTGCCTGGGGGGTCACCAAACCCGGTGCTCACGTCGAGCAACTGCAGCAGCTGAACCCTTCATGCTCAGCCTCGGGAGGGCCGGGCCTGCCTGCAAAATCAGGCCCCGATTCTTCCTCCTGCTTTTCCCGGCTCTCCTCACCAGCAGGCCCAGCCCCAGCCCTCTGGTCTCTTCTCCTTTGAGATGTGCCACGCCCCTCCCAGCACACCCCCGCCAAGGAAAAGTGGTTCGAGTGATATAATCTAATATAGCCTTATATTATAATTACATATTTACACTTTTATATATATAATCTAATCTAACACACACACACACAACCCCCTCTGAGGTCTGTCTTAGCCCCGTTGCAAGGGTGCTGAGGTTCAGAGAAGTCACGCAGCCAGTCCCTGGAGCCCAGGGCAGGATTCGGCTCTGCCTGGCCCAGGGCCACACCCTCCGCTTGCCTGTTGTCCCCCCTCCATCCTTGCTCACTCCTGGTTTTCAAGGGACACGGCTGGGTTTGCTCTCTGGCAAACTGGTGCCCAGTTCTGAGCTTTGCCCTAGGGTCCTGCCAGTGTCACTCTCTCCTGGGCGTGCCCAACCCCCTCCAGCTCTGAGCTGCTGCCCATGCTGACCCCCTCCTAGAAGTCCCTTGCCTACCTTGGCTCCGTAAAGTATTTGGAAGCCCAGTGCAAAGGCACATCTCCAGGCCGACCTCCCTCTCCTCTGGGCCCCTAAGTCCTTTGCCTGGGCTCTCCTTTCGGTGTGTCATTCTCCTTGAGTGAATCAGTCATTTCCATCTCCCCTCCCAGATTGACAGGCAAATTCCTTGTGTGACTCTAGCTCATCTGGGTGAGGCAAGAAGGGCCACGTGGAAGAAGAAGGAGGAAGCCCAGCTGGCTCCCTTGGGGACAGATACCTCCCAGTCTCTGCGTTAGGTACAGAGGTGACTGAGCGAGTGTGTGCAGAGACGAGCTCTGACAATTCCGATGTGAAATTACCAAAGTGTGAGGCTGAGAGGCAGCCCTCTCTGAGCCACGGCCTGGGGTGCCTGTAACCTAAACTGACCCCCAGCTGGCCTCAGACAGTCCCCTAAGAGAGTTGCCCACAGGCCGAGGGCCTGACCTGACAGCCGGGCCACCTCAGCTCCAGTGCTCGAGACGCAGGACAATTATGAGGAATTAGCAGAGGGCAGCGAGGGGGGCTTAGAGACTGTCATGGAAACTGTGGGCACAGCTTTTGTTCTCTCTCCTCTTTGTCCCTGCCAGTGAGCAGCTAAGGCATTACATAAGCGGTGGATGTGTCTCTGTTGCCACTGAGCCCCCGGGCCAAGGGCTGGGAGGCACTGCAGGAGAATTCCACTCTCCCCACCCACTGCCACGAGGAAGGTCTGGGAAGCCGGAGCCAAGGTCGGCCCAGGCACCTCCCTGGTCAGTCAGGGTGCACCCAGGGCCGCACCTGCTCCCCAGAGCCAGCCCTCCACCAGAGGGTTCCCCCTCCCTGCCCACGCCATCCTGACATCACTCAGAAGCAACAGGAAAGACAGTCTCTGCTCCCCACCCCTCACTTTGCATGGATTTCCCAAGAAAACTCAATGCATATCCACAGCTAATGAGGAGTGAAAACTGAAGCCCCACTTGTCAGAGTCTCTTTCTTTTTAAGAGGCAGCATTTATAAACTCAAACTGCAAAGGGCCCCCTTGGGGCTGGAGGGAGCCAGGCTTCAGTGGTCCCCTCCAGGTCCTTGTGGGCCGAGGGCCCTGCCTGCAGAGGCAGGGGAAAGAGAGGGCCAGGACCCAGGGACCCAGGGACCCAGGGACCCAGGGACCCAGGGACCCAGGGACCCAGGGAGGGCAGCCGTGAGAGCACCCACCCAGCACAGCCTGCAACGCCACCAGCAAACGTGAGCTGAGCATCTTACCGGCACCGTCCCTGCCTGAGATTCACCACCTCACACTGTCCCAGCATCTGTCCCTGCCACCAGGGGAAGAAAAGTTTTCAGAAAAGGATAACTCCAATGGTTGAAGACTCATCTCCAAGAATTTATGCACAGCCTAAAAGCTTTATTTCAAATAGAATTCTATCCCTTTTCAAATTTAATTTGCTGTGCAGAGCCTTTAACTGCTTTATCGAGATAAAATTTACATGCCACACAATTCGCCCATCTCAAGTGTACAGTTCAGTGATTTTTAGTGTAGTCACAGAGATTTGAGACCAACCCACAGTCAGTCGTAGAGCATTTTCATCACCTCAAGCAGGAATCCCATATCCTTTAGCTTCCATTTCCCTGTTTCTTGTGCATTTACTACCCCACCACCACTACAAAACCCTAAGCAACCACTGATCTATATTCCATCTCTATGGCTGTCCCTCTTCTGGACTTTGATACGAATGGAACCATATAGTATGCTGTCTTTTACGACTGGTTTCTTTCCTGTAGCATCATAGTTTCAAGATTCATCCTTGTTGTAACATTATCAGTATGTCATTCCTTTTTTATGGCCAAATAATATTCCACTACATGAACATACCACATTTTGTTTATCCATTCATCCACTGATAGAGAGTTGGTTGTTTCCACCTTTTGGCTGTTATGAATTATGCTATTATACACATTTGTGTGTAAGTTTCTATTGGACATGTACTTTCATCTCTCTTGGGTATCTACCTAAAAGTGGAACTGCTGTGTTATATGGTAAGTCTATGTTTAATTGCTTCAGGAATTGCCAGGTGCTTTCCACAGTTCCATTTGTATCCTTTTTTTTTTTAAGGATAGTCACTTTTCTTTCTTTCCAAGTTAGCTCATGGGGGACTTATCAAGCACCCACTCTGTGCATGGCTCCATGGAAGACACAAATTGGGGGGACAGTTTCTGACCCCAGATTGTTCAAGTTAAAACCACAGAGAGGAAACAACTATTTTAATCTCTTAGTTATTATTCACAGCCTGCTCACTTCCAAAAAGCACTCAGGTAGTATCAAGACGAACCACCAAAGAAGGGGAGGGGCACTGCTGCAGAGGATGGGGGCAGGACGCTACGCAGACAACAGGGGAGCATCTGTCCTGCAGGGCTGGGACTCGTCCAATGGACTCTGGGGACAGAGGGCAGGACAGACACAGAAAACATGGCAATCAAGAGCACAAGCCTCAAATCCCAGCTCCTCCACTTGTTGGCTGTACAACCTTGGGCAAAGTACTTTAGCTCTCTCCGCTTCATTTTCTCTTCTGTAAACAGTGATGAAATAGTTCCTACCCCTTAGAGCCCTTGCCACCATCATATGCAATGAAGCAGGGAGCACGCTAATACAACACTTGCAAATGGACAGTGCCCAATGCGTGGTGGATGCTTTCATTACAAGATAAGTGAGGTTCATCACAGATTCCCAGAGAATCCTGAGCTCTAAAAAAGATTCCCAGAGAATCCTGAGCTCTAGATTTATCCACAACAGGGCCCTGAAGGCCCCTCCTTGGGCTGGTGGGGCTGCCCACTTCAGGGTGGAATGGGATCCTAGGGAGCCCAGGCAATGGCTTAGTGAGACCTAGTGGGCCACCCTTGAAGGAGACCAACGCCCGGGCTTCAGGGAGCAGGTACATGGCCTTTGGCTTCTCTTCAGAGAGACAAATTTATTCTGAAGCCAAGAGGTCAGCTGCTCTGGCCTCTCAGTTAGTGGGAGGCTTCTTGATGCGGCCAGAAGGAAGGGCAGCCAGTGGTGTCCTGCAGGCTCATGACCTACCTCGACCGAAGTCCCCAGACCCCAGGCCTGGTGCAGCCCAGCCCTCTGACCAGCCTCCTCCTCTCCAAGGAGAAGGGTGTGACATTTAAAATAACTAAGAGGAATGAAAATGTACTCACCCTGAGACTTTTACAATGTCATTTAGGCTAACTCGGGTCCCCGGCAGGACTGAGGACTCCATGCGAGGTTCTAGTTGGTTCAGGGAGCCACACCCATTTCGCGTTGGAAGCCAGGAAGGAACAAAACCTACCAGAATCAGCCTCTGCCCAAGTCAGGGACTCCCCATTTGCCACCAACAGCAATAGCCTCAGAAACCCCCCTGAGTGCTTACTCTGCCAGAATTGGACTTCTGCTACTCCTCACAATGACCCTACAAAGTTGGTATTAGTGTTGCTATTTTGTTCATTAAGGAATGGTGGCTTAGAAGAGTTAGCTACGTGCCAAGGACATTGAATTAGTCAGGTTTGCTGCATAACAAACAGCTTCAAAAATCTCAGGGCCAAGATTATCTACTAATTACATCGCCTTGTCCTTTAGTGTGGACACCCCTTCTCAATATGAAAAAGTCAGAATGAGCATTGCCAAAACATCACCATAGAGTGGGAGAAGGATCAAAGGAGGAGAAGGTATAACAGAGAAAATAGGATTTAATAAATGAGTATGGCTGCTTAATCACTATATTAATATTCCTTCTAGCCTCTAGTGTTTTGGGGGCAGCTAGAAGGAAGAATATGAGATGGTGGAATGGTAGCCCTTCACAAATCTGTCCTGTAATGATTTGTTGAGGTGTGCTTTGAAAATTACTGCTTTTTCTTTCTTTGCTTTGTATATATGTTATATTTTACAACAACAAAAAACATTTTTAAAAAATCTCAGTGCCATATATAATACATATTTTTCCAGGTCAGCAAGTTGAGTGCATTTTGCCTAATCTACGCTGGGCTCAGCTACATCAAACTGGATTCCAGATTTCTTATTGCATTCCTAACTGCCCTCAGGCCTTCATTCTGTGGCCCACGTTGAAGAGTCAGCTGCCACACAGGGCCAGCCTTCCAAATGACAGATCAAATGGAACAAGAGAACAAGCCAGACAAAGCAGACACGTTGGGAGCGTCTGCTCTCGTCGCGTCCACTAACATGTCATTGCCCAAAGCAAGCCACATGGCCAAGCCGAGTGTACCCGATATGGTAAAGGAGGTACAAATTCCACCTACGCCAAAATTCGTGGCAAAGGACCTGGCTAGGTAATTGTATTCCAGGACTGAGCAAACACCTGAAACAGTCAAAGAGCTCCCCAGTGGCAGAGCCCAAATGTGAATCTGGGCAGGTCAATCTCACTAACCCCAGCTCCGGTGAGGCCTTTGTTCCATGTCTCAGGGTTTCAGTTTTCTCATCCCCACCATGGAGAGAGCATGATCTACCTTACTGGACCTTATAAGGATCAAGGAGCTGATGTGTGGAGACTCTTGGAAGGGATCCAGCTCTACATTAGATAGAAGTCACCTCCAGCCCACATTTAGAAATTCGACAGGATTCTGTTTCTCTTCCAGATACAGGCAATGTTGGAATGACAAAAAAGCAGAGCTGCCCTGAAGCCTTGAATGACAGGCCTCTCTATGTCAGTGCAGACACGAGCTCATCCTCAGGCGTAGTTCGTGTGAATGAGAAATGTCAACATCTCTATCATGATTATAACAAGTGTCAGGCCTTGGCCTGGTTGACTGCCTTAAGAAAAACGTTCTGTACTGAATGCAAAAAACAGGTGAAAAAAGCACAATTAAGGAGGACCAGCCCCTAAAGAAGGGGCTCCGCCCAACAGACCTCCAGCCCCAGGTCCCCCAAATGGCAGAGTACCCGGTGGCATTGCTGGGGAATGGGTCAACCACAGTTCTGCAGCTCTGCACTGCACAGTGTCTGTGACTGCTCATCACTGATCATTAGTTCCTGTGCATATCCTCTGATGGGTGCATTTTGACATTTTATTTTCAGATCAAAATAACAGCAGGGATCCAACTTAGAAATGGCAGCAGAAACACGGAAAGCACAAAGTTCACAAAGCTTATGCTGTACGACATGTCCATGCATTTTTCCCGAGCACAATTAAATGCCTGAGCACACGCCCCATGCAAATGCCTGAGCTCACCCGCTGGATTCCACAGAGAATGGCAGTGACGCAGTTTCCATGGTATTACTGTCCGGGCTCAGCTCCATCCCTTTCTGGGTTAACCACTCTGAGCCTCAGTTTCCCCATCTGTGAAAGGAAAACAGTACTAGTACCTGTATCTCAGGGTGCTGTGAGGAAGGAAATCTGTGTAAATCAGCACATGACCTGGCACCCAGTCCATTTGTACCCTTGCCAGACATCCCTGAAATCCATCCCCTGCAGCTTCTCTCCAGCTCTTATAGAGATTCTGAGAAGCAGATCTCCACATCTCCCTAAGGAATCCATTTTAGTACTAGTCACACATCATTGCAATCTGATTTTAGGCATCACTATGTAAACATATGACCCCTTAATTCTATTTCAATTCAATTATGCAAATCTAATCACACGTTCAGCACCAAACCATTTTCTTTCCTCTCCAAATCTGCCAACCATACCAAACCTACTACCAAACCCAAATGGTCAAGCAAACCTACTCCCTCCAGTGCAGGACCCAGAGCGAACGGAATCCTCTCCTCTTACGTCTGAAAGTCAGAAAATGCTGTTGGTCCTCAGCCTGAGCACAGAGCAGGTCGGCGGTAGGTGCTGAACGAATCTTCTGATAACCTGGAACCCCCAAGCGTCAGGGCAGGAGGCAGGAATAAGAACATTCCATCATGTGCATTTAAGTGAAACTCCTTGGGGTCCCAAGGGCCCAGGAGGTGCTTTGGGGCCTCTCTTTTTGTGCAAGAGGGTGAGTGTGCAATAGGCAGGAATACAGGGCTCCGTTTTCCACTAATTCCCCAGTGCTGCTTGCCACTGGCCTGGTCTATATATTAGGGTCCCATGGAAAATTAAGTTTGGAAACAAAAATAAATAAATAAAAGAGACAGCATTTAAGTGACTATTTAACCCTGATTTAGCTTAAATCATTTTATTCTAGAAGCAGAGAAACTGAGTTCCAGTGAGGGAAAGGAGTTGGGTGATACCTTAGGGACTGGGAGCCAGAACCAGGAGTGGAGTCCATGGGTGGCATTTCCATTCGCTCACAATGCCCCGCTCTCAGGTAAGGAGAGCAGGTCAGCAGAGCCTCCTCTGCCAGTGCACAAGCACGAACAGGGGCCCCACCAGCCCGTTGCCCCATCTTCTCCCCACACGGGGACAGGAGGGGAAGGTGCTGCAGACACAGCCCCCGACACAAAGCCAAGTTGCAGCCCTGCCCTGCAGCCCCCACCCCCAGGCCCACGGCAGGAAAGCCAGGCAGACGGTGAGCTCGGGAGGTCTGCAAAGTCTTAATACGACCTGTCTTAGCTTATTAACAGGAGATGGATAATATCTGACAAATGACAGAAGATAAATTGTTAAGCAATATGCAAATATGCCTGCAGCAGAAATGGAAAATTACTATACAGTAAAAGCTTTTATGACTGCCAGAAAATTCAAAGGTAATTTGTCTCTGCATCTCCTCAAATTCCAATTTCACTGTTAGCTGTGGTAGAGTGCTACATCCGTTACCATTCCAATTAGATCATTATAAAGAGGCTCCCACGTAGAATCACCGGCGAGGGGCTGGGGAGGAGAAGGCGCTCACAGCCTCCCAGGGCCCTGTCTCTCTCTGTCCATGGCCCATCACTTATTCAAGAGCCATGAATATGCACCGCGCTGTCCCGCCAAGCACACAGCCATCCCAGCCTGCTCTCGTCCCTGCAGCAGGCCAGGCTGACCGTTCCTCCCCTGACACTTCTGTAGGACATTAGACAAGACGTTCAAATAACTGCAAGTCCGCTCCAACCAAAGAGAGCGGCCAACCAGGATGTGGGAAGACTTTGTAGATGGGGAAACTTTCAGCCAGGAAATACAACCACTTGTGAAAGGAAATTTGATGGTCCACGCAGGCCAGACTCAGCCTGACACAGAAACAAAAAAGGAGATGGTAGCTCTGCAGGATCCCAGGCAGGAAAAGAAAGCCAGGACCTTGCTAACAGCACAGATGTAAGTGCCTAAGCTGCAAGGCCAAGGAGTCTAACAGAGAGGCAGGCCTGGGTTGCTGCAGGCCTGAGCAGGGGACGCTGCCTCGGGCCCAGCACAGCCCCTGCTGCTGCAGGACACATAGCCAATTACAGCTTCAAGATTTTTCCTTCATGCAACTCAGGCTCCTTGTTTCTGCATTGAAAGGCAATATAGGAATAAGGACTCTGGAGGAAAACTGCCGTGTTTGAAACACATTTGTGGACAACTGTTGCTTACAACAGGGATGGGGGCCTCCAGGTGTGGAGGTCTACAGGGGCTGAGAGGGCAGGGGACAGGTGACAGGGAGAGGCCTGTGTGCCCCAATGTTCCTGAGCGAGGCCCTCCAGATGCCCTGGGAAGCACATCCAGCTGGAGGTGGCGAGGGGAGAAGAGAGGAGGCATCCATCCCTGTTCTGTGGTAGATGGGAATACAACCCTGCAAAAAGAGGGGCAGGCACAGTGCGGCCACCTGAGCTCAGCAAAGTCAGGTAAGCATGCAAGGTGAGGCTCATGAATGAAAACTGGAGGAGAATTCAGGAACAGCTCTATCTACATGATGAAAGAGGAGACTGGGAAATTCAGTCCTGGATTTCATAGCTAACTTTGTTTGGAGACTTTTTTTTTTTTTTTTTTTTTTGCATTTGATTCTTTGGCTAATTGTGCCCAAAAAATCAATTTAAATTTAATCAACAACTTCATAGAAGCAGAGATCCTATGGGTGCAGAATAAGGGGGAACAGCACAGAATTCGGAAGAGCCTTAGACATGTTATTTAATCTCACCCATCTGTTAAATGGGAATAATGTCTACTTAATAGGGCTATTAGGACTTCGTTTATAGTAAGCATCTAAGAAATGACAGCTGCCACTATGCTTATCATAACTTTTATACCACCATTATTGGCAATACTAGAAAACTGATTGATATTATTAGCAATAGATTACCCAGCAGAGGTAGGGGAAAGGTGTTCTGGTTTAAGTATTCTGGTCAAAAGACAGTTACCAGAATTGCCATACTAGAATTATCAGAATCACTACAATTTTTCAAAGAATAAAATAAAATACACTACAACTTAATATTGGCAAATCCAAAGACATTTAAGAGTCTCTTAGGACTTTCAGTCATCACTGAGAATCTTGATTATCTTTTGTGCTGGTCAATTTTATAAATGCCACTTAAGAGTTTTCTGATAGCTAAAAATTTCATCCAGTTTTTACTGTATAAATTATAGGCTTGCACATAATCACTCATGAACATATGTTTACAGCCAGCCCCCTTCCACATGGTTGTTTTTATTAAAATATTTATTGTGGTGACATGCATGCAACACAAAATTTCACATTTTAATCACTGACGTGTTTAATTCAGTGATCAGGTACATTCGCCAACATCCATTACCAAAACTTTTTCACACCCCAAAAAGAAGCTCTACATCCATTAGGCAATGAGTCCCTATTTCCCATTATCCACCCCCGGTACCTGTAATCTACTTCCTGTCTCCATGAATTCACTTATTCTAGGTGATTCATATACGTGAAATCACACAGGATTTGTTCTCTTGCATCTGGTTTATTTCACTCAACATGATATCTTCAGAGTTCATCCGTGTTGTCACGTGGATAAGAATGTCGTTCCTTTTTATGGCTTAATAATATTCCACTCTCTATATATGCCACATTGTCTTTATCCATTTATCTTCTATGAACACTTGGGTTGTTTCAACCATTTAGCTATTGGAGATAGTGCTGCTATGAACTTTGGCATGCAAATAACTGTTCTAGTGCCTATTATCAATTCCTTGGGGGTATATACCCCCAAAGTAGGATTTCTGGATCATATAGTAATTCTATGTTTAATTTTTTGAGGAACCGCCCATTTTTTAATTTGGTTTCGATTGTCTTTTTGTTAAGTTGTAGGAATTCTTTATAAATTCTGGATAGTCAGCCCTTGTCCGATATATGGTGTGTCAGGCAGGATTCTCTAGAGAAAAAGGACCAACAGGAGAGGTCTGTAAATATGAGATTTACAAAGGTGTCTCATGCAACCATGGGAATGGAAGAGTCCAAAATCTGTAGGGCAAGCTGTGAAGCTGGCGGCTCCGATGAAGTGTTGGGATGAACTCAACAGGAGAGGCTCGCTGGCTGAAAAAGCAGTGTGTCTCTCTTCTTCCTTAAAAACCTTCAATTGATTGGATTATCTCATTGTGAGTGGCACGCCTTAGTTGAGTGCAGATGTAATCAGCCACAGGTGCAATCAACTGCCTGATGACTTAACACACCAGCCTTCTGGTTTATCAACCAGCTATGAAATATCCTTGCAGCAATGGTCAGGCCAGTGCTTGCCTGACCAGACAACTGGGCACCATCACTTGGTCAAGTAGACACTGGCACCTGACCATCATATATGGTATCCAAATTATTTTCTCCCATTTTGTAAATTGTCTTTTCATTTTCTAAATAACGTCCTTTGATACACACAGGTTTTTATTTTGATGATATCCAATTTAGCCATTTTTTCTTTTGCTGCTTGTGCTTTTGGTCTAAGGTCTAAAGAATTCATTGCTTAATAAAAGGTCCAGAAGGTTTCTACTATGTTTGCTTTTAAGAGTTTTATGGTTTTAGCTCTTATATTTAAGTCTTTCTTTTCTTTTTAACAGAGCTCACCTGCCCTCCCAAGGGGCTCCTAACCTCCAGGTGAATATTTGTGACAGCTAAGTGACTTTTTCATCTGCACAGGAAACCTTTGGAGTGTGGGATGCAACCAAAATTGTTACCCTGCATTTTCTAATCCCAGTTCCAGACTTTCCAAGACATTTTTATATGTAAGTTTGAGTTTCGTAAAATGTATTCATACTACACTCAGGTGCACAGAAAAAAAGTAGTTTCTTTATTAACTTATAATTTTATCTGAGTTTTCTCAAAAGCCCCTGCCCTGCTGGGTAAAAGTGTGGATTGAATCAATTTAATACAATTTGATGATCTCTTTCCATTTTCTGGACAGCCTGTGTAGGTGGCATGGTCTTTTGTGCATTCATGTATCCAATTTTTCACATTGATTCATTGTGTTAATTTTTCTTCGTGGTGTGAGATAGGAGTCTGTCTTCATTCTTCTGCATATGGATAGCCACTTCTCCCAGCACCATTTGTGGAGGTGACCATTCTTTCCCCATTAAGTAGACTTGGCCTCCTGGCCAAAAATCAATTGGCCACGCATGTTTCCCATGGTTCTTACCATATTAACCAACAAAACGGAAACAGGGTCGTTGAGTCCCATCTCTCCCTCCCACTACGCCAGAGTCCTGAAGCTTGGAGACCGAGCATTAGGAAAGCTAAGGGAAGGAGGATGTGGAAGAGCCTAAGGTCCTCTGAGTAATCTTAAAGCAGAGCAGAGGCTCCCCACCCCTACCCCCAGCCCACGGCAGTTTCCTTGGTTCTCTGACAGCCCATCATGTCTCTACCACGCCCTGAGAGGACCCAGCTTCTACCCAGGAGAGAAGGTTCCAGAAGGCCTGGCAGCCCCACTCACCATGGGAGGAGGAGGGGCCTGGAGTAGCCAAGAAGACCAAGTCAGGGTCTCAATCGCATTTCCAATACTTCATTACTATACCACCGTTCCTTCTAGCAGTAATGAAACATCCATAATAGCTTCAAGGCTTAGGTGAGTCAAGTTTCACTCTACTTCCCAAGTGTGTCATGGGGCTGAATTAGAGCCTGGCTCAGTAAACGGTCTGCGCAATCTGCTGACCAGGTTTCACTTCTTTCCCACCGTGGCTCCTCTGTTCCCTCACCCATCCCCCACCCTCAAGGTTTGTTTAAGTGACAGACGTGATTTTGAGCCCCTAATCCTCCCGGATACTGCTTGTGAGCAGCTGCCAAGCTCCCCGGCCTGCCGTAAGCTCCCCTCTCACTAATAACTTGCAGATCACAGACAAGGTTTGTGCACATGGCCCAGGAGGTAAGGGCTGATGAAGCCCACAGAATCCCCTGGAGCTGGGAGCGGCTGCTGACATTTCAAAAGGTCAATCAATCACTCCATTTCACTGAAGGTAATCATCTCCTAGGACCTAAATGCAACAATAAAACCAAGTAGCGCCAAACAATTGGGGTAAATGAACGATGCACTGAGGTGGGGGGGGGGCAGCGGGAGCTGCGGCTGGCCTAGATAACATCTCAGCAGCCCAGTCCTGGCAGAAGATTCTTGGGGCCCAGAGCACTGGGTTTGAATCCTGCTTCAGCTGTTAGCCCTGAGAAAGCCCTTTCCTCTTTCTTTGCCTCAAGGATGAGGTGAGCTGGCTTTGGGATACTGTACTCTGAGGATGGAACGCAAATGTCTCCAGAGAGGAAATACAGGAGGCCAGAGGGAATCTTCGGCTGTCACTCCAGACCACTGTGACAGCTGTGGAAAAACAGGTCCCAGCTGATCACAGCCCACTGTTTGGTGGGGGAACCAGCCTCACACCAAAGGAGGAACCACTGAGCCATGTTTCCCATGAGTCCTGGGTCTACCCAGGATGAGGCAACGGTGAAGGCAATAGATACCTGGAGAACTTAGCCAGTGTAGACAAGCCAGCATCACAAAGGCCCAGGGTGTGATCCCTGCCAGCGAGACAGGCTGGGGAGGTGCCCGGTTCCCCCGGTGCCATCACCAGAGCTGGGGAAGCTCACTGCACAGTTCCCTCCCCTCGGACCCCGGCCCCTGCAGAAGCCTCCTGACCTCTTCAGTGACCGCTCCTCTTTCCCCAGGACAACTGCTGTCCCCACTCACCACCACACAGCCACATTTCTGCTTTTTGTGTGTTCACCCTAACTTCCCCTTAGGCCAAGCACGCTAAGAGCAGAGTTGAGTCATTTTTCTCTCCACCCCAATGCATCCCGCGGGCCCTGGCCCTGGGCTTTCTTACGAGTCTCCCTGTTGCCCCCTGCAAGCGCCTGCTACGGGGCACACAGACGCTCGGGAACTTCTCTGGCTAACGTTTTCCCCAGCCAACTGCCTGCTCGGTCTACCTCTCTCACACAGCCACCCTAGCGTCCTCAGGCAACTGTGGCAGGCTGGGGTGGGCCCACCACCACCCTGAGCCTTCCCTGCCCCTCTCCAGGGCTCTGGCCACAGCTTCACCACCCTGCCAGGGGCTGCCCTCCCCTGACCTTACCTCCCACTGTGCCCTCCTTTCTAACCCTTTCCTGTGGCCTCTGAACTCTTTCCTTGTGGCCCCCTCCCCCCATCCATAACCTCTTACTTACCAGTCCCCGTCCTGGTCCTGGGCTGGGAGCCCCCTCTCCCTGGAAGGTGTCCCCTCCTCCCCACTGCAGCTCTCGTTCTCCCCCATCCCACTCGCTTTCTTCCAGAGCAGCTGACTCTCACTCAGACTCTCCTCCCATACATCAATCACCTGCCCGGACCCACCTTGGCTGCTTATTAGATTCATCTGGGGAGGGTCTACAAACCACCACCACCACCACCACCCCCGCTCCCCCAGAGCTCAGACCCCACCCCCAGCCGATTAAACCGGCGTCTGTGGGGCAGGCCCAGGGGCAGGGCTGGTGGAGCCCCACGGCCACCCCAGTGGGCAGCCGGGCCGAGCAGCAGGGCCACAGGGGCTCCGCTCCCACCTCGGCAGCGCTTTGGTCTGCTCCGCTTTCAAATGTCACGTCAGCTGCAGCCCACCAGGGCCACGTCCCCGCTCAGAGCCCTGAACTGGGGGGGTCTTTCCCCTTCTGCTCCCACAGGGCATGCTTAATTGTCGTTAGGGACCTGGGTGTGGCTTCCTTGGAGGCTGTGAATGTGGACCCTGGTTCAGGCCCTGGTACATGGTGAACAGCTGTGGGATAGAAAGAGCAGGGGGAAGGCAAGGAGAGGGAGGGGGGGTGGGGTGCTCAGTTCAGTAAGAACGTGGGACAGGTGCCCAGGTGGCCCACCTGCCCTCGAAAATGAGGAGGTTGGCATTTATTTGGGCCGTCACCGCAGGCCTTCCAGGGGAGGTGTCCCGGCAGTGTCCCTGTCACCTCCTGCCTGCCCTTGCACCATCACTCCCAGCCTGCGGTGGTCTCTGTCCTGGGATGCAGTGGGTGGGCTTGGCTGCACTAGGCCCGATTCCCAGGTGGCCCCTGTCCCTGGTCACCGTCCAGCTCGATGCTAGACCACACGCCCTGCCCCTGCCCCCCACCCTCTGGCACTGGCCCTGGCTGGCTCTGTGTGCCGTTCCCTTGTTCCACGGGCTGCCCAGGACCACCAGTGCCCTGCACCTGGCACACGGGGACACAACCGAGCACAGTGGCCTCCCAGCTCTGGCGGCACGTTCTCCCAGGCACACAGTGGGAGGAGCTGCAGCGACATCTGATGACCTCATTGTCCCTGCTTAATTTCACCTTTTAGAACCTGGGGACTGATCAGTTGATCTGGTCCAAACTGGCCTGGGGGCACCTATGGACTGAGGTTGTCACCTTGGGCCGGTTCTCCCTGGGATGTGAGGGGGAGAGGGGAGGGTCTGCGCTGGCCTTAACTTCCAGAGGAAAGGGAACGTGGTGACATTTCTCTACCCGGCCAGAAAGCAAGTTCCCTGGCAGTCATGTTCACTGCTCCATTCACCCCAGACAGATGCTGGGACGTGGTCGGCACTCCAGAAACAGCACCTATTACCCGTGATTTTACTGCCAATCTGTGACGCTCTTCCCCTGAGCATTATAAAGACAAAGGGGTCTGACTTACAGCTCATTCTAACAAATATCAGACACAAGGTCACTGGCAAAGTGAAGCTCAACCATATAAAATCTGCCCAGACCCCAGACCAGCCACGTCAAGCCCACTGGACCACGTTGGGGGAGCTGGGAAGACAGAGAAGAAAATGGAGAGGTTTTTATGGTGACCAGACCAAATGTTCCCCACACCAGAGCTCACTTCGTCCCTAGAATCAACCCCAATCTTGGGTCCCCAGCTGGCAGTGTTGTCAGATAAACCACATCCCCTCTCTCTTATGTGCAAATGCCACTCTTGTCTTCTGCTTGAGATACGAGCTCCCCAAGGATGAGCTTCACTTATTCTAAAACACACCGGCTCCATCAGTACATTTTCTTCCCCCTGGTGTTCCTGCCTGTGCAGTGGGCAGAGCGCTTTCGGAGATGTGTGTTTTCCCCGATGAAGCGTGGTGACACGATGAAGTGCAGTGACACGGCCGTCAGCCAGGCCTGGGGTTACGGAGGTGGCTCGGGCCTCTCTGGAGCACTTGGCTGCAGCTCCTGCGTCCACCTTGTCAGGCACCGGCTTGTCCACGCCGCGCCGCCTCATCCCGCTGCCCCGTGCCCAGGCCTGGAGAGGCGGTGGCTCCCCTGAGCATCCCCGAGGCCCGGGGACTCCAGCAGAAGTGCATGCCGGATGCAGCGGCTCAGGCAGTCTCCGTCTCCACCCGGCCCCCAGGTGCCCCCACAGGTGCCGGCAGACACGGCTATCAGGTCACTTTTATGTAGGCTGTTCATTTTGTTTTTATTGGCCTGGAGACAAAGGGGCTTTGGCATGTCTCCGTAAATTTGTGGAAGCCTCAGTGTGTTTAGGAAGCAACCCCTACAAAGCCTGGAGGGTCTGTTCCCTGCTCTGCAGCCCCCAAAGCTCTGCTTCCGCAGGAAGGCGGCTGGGGAGGAGAGTGGGGGGGCCCACGGCCAGCACCCCGCACTGCCCGACACCCAGGGAGGCAGGGCCCGTCTCCGCCCCAGACATCAGCCGGCAACCCTCCAAGAGGCCCGTCCCTGGCAGAACGAGAACAGCCAACTCTGCAAAGCAGTCCCCATTACCACAGTTGGTTGAATCTGATCAAACCCTCCCTCCCCAGGGACTGCTTCTGGGGACGTGCAGCCTGCATACCAAGTCCTGTCCCTCCAGGGCGCTCCTCTCGTCACTAAGTCTCCCCCAGCCTCTCAGCCCGTCACAGTGGGGAGACACAACATCCCAGCTTGCCCGGACACTCCTGGCTTATACCTGCTGCCCACTGTGCTTGTTAATAGTGCCCCTTTTCACTCAACTCTCTCGGTTTGGATGACAAATTCTACCCAGTCGCTCACTGTCTTTTACCTGGGCCCTCGAGGGCTGCCCCATCGGATACTCACGAACTTGTGCACTGCTTTGGGGGCATAAATGCACCTTCCTGGGAGCGGCAGGTGTCCAGGGATGGAAACCATGACGTTTCCTTGCTCATCCTTGGGCCACCCCAAAGGCTTCCACCCCAGCCTGGCCATGCAGGGATGCCCAGGCACTGGTTATAAAGCATGACCCAGACCTGGGCACGTGGCTGTGGAGCCAGGTTGTTGTAACAAAAAGGGTAAAACATAAGCAAAAAGGCCAAGAACCAACCTTCAAAGACCAGTTTTAGCATCTGTGAGTCGTGAGTCCCTTAAGTAACTTAGGACACTCTGGTAAGGTGAGGACAGAGTAACTACCAAATTTTCATGCAGTCAGGATATTACTGCCTCACCTTTGGCCCAACACTAAACATTGCTAGAAACAGTAAAAGCCTGCTTATTGAGTGAATGAATGAACAGACACATGTCCAAATGAGTGAGTGAGCAGAACTTTGGCTCTAACTACACTCTGGTCAGAGCCTCCCTCACCCCTGAGCTTCGCAGCCTCTCCTGATTTGGGTTTTTCTGTACACCTGGCAGTTTTCTCAGTCCGAAAATCATAGAAACAAAGAGCAGTACAACCTCTCCTGAGTTCCAGCGTGGTGAAGTGGAGGCCTGCATTCCCAGGGAGCTCTGGAAAGAAGGAGGAGTCATTTGGGAAGGAATCCAGCTGGAGGATCATCCCATTTTCCTGGTCGGACACTTAGTCCCCTGGTCAGCTGGGCACTTAATTACACGCGTGGTGCAGACTGGACAGTAACTCGGCACCCACCTAAACAGACCAAGGATGCCCCGAACTCATCAGGCTGAGACCTACAGCAAAGGTGCTGATGAGTGAAATCCAGCGGGCCAGGGAAGGAAGGCCAGGAGGACCTGCCAAGGTGGTCCCTGGAGGGATACTCTGCTGAGCCCTGGCGTCCCCCACCCTGGGGAAGCTAGTCCTGGCTGGTACTGGGGCACCACTCACTGGGAGGGCCATTGGGCAACCCACATCTGGAAGCCACAGAGCTCAGACCCCTAGAAAAGAGAGTTCAAATGTTCACTCAACAAACACCTGCCAGTTCCTACTGGTGGCAGGCCAAGAGCCAAGCACTGAAGTTACAGAGAAGAAAAAGCTGCCCTTGAGAGGCTTATGGACTGATCCAGTTTTGGAGTCCATAAACCCTTTGGGAAAGCTCATAAAGCCATGGACCCTTCCCCCAACCCAAACATTCCTGTATGAAGCAAACCACTTGCTGCATTCCATTTAGGGGCTTCACTGACCCTGCAAGTCTGACCCAACTGCTGCACAAAGAATGGCTACACCGAGAGGAGACATGGTGGAAGGAAAGGGAGTGCTGGCGTTTGCTGGGCTCAGGGCTTTAACTGTGTTACCCCAGCACACAGTGTGCTGAGCCTCACCTTATAGGTGGGGAGACTGAGGACAGCTCAGAGAGGTGATGTAACCTACCCAAGCTCACACAGCTATGAAGTATCCAGTCCAGTGCTTTGGCCAGGCCGCCCTACCCCCAGGCCTCCCAAAGATACAAGGGGCTATATGATAAGTGTAGGGGCTGAGCATTCCAATTCAGGGCAGGCAGTTAGACTACGCTGAGGGCAACTCAGAGCCATAAGTCCCATCAGTACACATGATTCACACTGACGCTCCCCATTAGCTCTAATGGACTTGGGGAGCATAAATCTCAGGGCGCAGTTCCAGGCAGGTTCTTGTGATCTAAATGCCACTAAAATCAATGGCATCATCCCACTGATATGGCAATCGTGGCACTTCATAAATAGGCCTTGTGGAGTTGGAAATTGAAGTGGAGTGGGCCCTGTCTGCTGTGATGCTCCCGTTGATGGAAAATGCCCCCTTTCAAGAGACAGTCTGGTAGAGCAGCCTAAAAGCAGGGGGCCTCTGGAGCCAGATGGACTGAGCTCAAGTCCGGACCCTGCCTCTCACCACTGTGTGACCTGGCAAGTTCCTGAAGCATGCTGAGGCTCAGTCTTATCATCTGCAAAATGGGGATTAAATTAGTTAACTGCATTCATGCCCTTAGAACAGCTCCAGGCTTTGAGATAAAGCTTCACTTTGAGAAACAAAGGCCTACGAAGGCAATTCAGGAGGGAACCACCCAGTTTGGTTACAATCATAAGCTGCACCTAGAAAGTCATTAGGCTGGTCTTGGACTTGTCCTGGAGAACTTCCCAGTAGATTTCAGCACCGTAGCCCCGCTGGGAGGGGGCTAGGGCTCCTGAGGGGGCCACTTGGAAGCTGTGCAGGTTCCTGGGGTGTTGGGTGAGAAAGTGGATCCCACCAGGGGTGCACAGCTGAGCTTCCACCCCAGCATGGCCCGGCGGCCACAGACCATGTACACGCGTGAGACGCGCCATGCCGAGGCCCGGCTGCCCGGCTGCCCGGCTGCCCCCGCAGGAGGCCATCTGGTCCTCACAGCTGTTCCACCTCTTTCTCTTGCCCTGGCCCAAGACAGATGAGCATGTAAGAACCTGGTACCTCAGCCTCGCTAGATGCCAGAATTACATCCTACTCTTGCCATCAGAATTGAACCAATATTCAATCAATGTTTTCAAAAAGAAATACGGGAGAAGGTTCTTGTTATCCAAGGATAATAGATACCAGAAACAAAGGCTCCTATGTGAATTCAATCAAAACAGGAGCAAAATCCATAGTGATGAATGAAGAAAACCTTTAAATAAAAATAGGTTTATTTTTAGCTTATCTTCATAAGAATTGCAACGTGGTTAATCATTAGAACGAACAAAAAATAAATTATGGGTTGACTTAATCGTTCCAACACTTGCTTTTGACAAACTCATAAAAAAGCAAAGCAAGGTGCATGATCTGATGGAAAAATAACTCAGAATCTGCCTCCCTTGCCTGGCATCAGCTACCCTAAGCCTGCCAGGCTGCCCTGCCCTGCGAGACCCACAGCTGACTGCTGGTGAACAAATGGTGATGCAGAGAGCCTGGGATTGAAAGAGAAACAACAAAAGCTCACAGAAGTCCCAAGAAGGCAGGATAGATGCATTGGATCAAGGAGGCATGAGCTCCAGCTAGACTGCATACAGCTTTAGGGGAACTCTTCCAACTTCCCAGAACACCTGCAGTTTGGGTTCATACAAATCCCCACCAGGGAGCTCACACCTGGCCGAACAAACCAAGCCTCCGGGTCCTAGATGGATGGGAGGCCGAGTCCTTGATCTCTCCTATCTGAGCAAGATCAAGGGCTTCAGAGAAGAGAAACAAGCAAACCAGGAGCGATGGGGCAGCTTGTTTTCAACCAGATTTCAAATCATGGATGTAAATCAGGAATACAGCCATCACAGTCCTTCATACTCTCTATTGGTTAATGGTGCCCATCCAAAAGCACCAGTTACCCCACGAGAGGCTCACAGTGGGCTCCTGGCCACTGCCCTGCCCTGCCCTGCAAAGTAGAACTGCGGAGACAGAGACAGCGGCTGCTGAGGCTTCCCATGGTCAAGAGGCACTCACCAGGGGCCCTGATTCTCCCAGACCCTTGCCCACTTACCCACTGAGCAGAGAACTAGGGCCAGGATCAGGGGCCCTGCTGGCCTCGGGGTGTGACTCACATGATAAGGAGGTCACCAGAGGTCACGCCACAAGCACCACCCTCCAGCTCACGTGACTGAGCCACGGGAGAGAATGGAAGGCCCCAGGTGTGGGGCTCAGCAGGCTCCCTCCTCTCTAGGAACGTGAAATCACCTTTATCTGTCACGCCCTTTCCACGTGCCAGGCACTGTGCTCCATGCTTTCCTTTCATCCTCCCCACACTTCTAACACACAATTACTCATGTGATAAATGTGAGACCCAAGGTTTGGAGAGGGAGGGCCTTGCCGAGCACCATATGCCTGGCAGGCAGTGTAGACCAGATTCTAACTCATGCCTGCCTAATCCCGAAGCCGAGCTCTTAAGAGACTGTACGAGGCCACACCCCACCAATGTCACTGGAAAGCAGAGAGTTCTGCATACCTGCTTCCTGGAACAGCATCTGGCATGGAACAGGAGCACAAAAAAGTATCCGATGCCCCTAGGAAGGCTATACTCAACAACAATTTGGAGGATTGGAAAAACTTGACAGAGAATTTAAGCTATGTGCAAGGTCTGCCAAGCCACGATATGTGAGTGAATCTTCTGACTGCGAGCTCTTACAGGCAAACCTGAGTCAGATCCTTGCTTTGCCCCCCGCCCCAGGCCCCCACGTGCCTCTCCTGCCTTGTACTTTAACTTGTACTTATTGGGTTCATTGATTAACATGTGTCTCTCCCTTTAGGGTATAAGATAGCCCCAGCATTACCTCCAGGACCCGCTGGCACGTAGTAGGTACACAGTGGATATTCCTTAAATGGAGAGAGAAATGGGCAGAAAGAGGCTAGCGGGGCTGGAGCATGGCCAGAAAGCCAGAGGACAGCAGAGGGGGAGGCCTCCGGAAATGAAACTTCTGCACCAGCAAGGACTCCCTCCCCACCCTGGGTTCCTGGGCTCCTGCAGGATTTCCACACGGCATAGCCCCTGCAACACAGGCTTTTACCCTCAAGATGTCCCTCAGTCATTTTAAATATGGAAATTTTATCCTGAAAAGAAGCAAATGCTCTGAAAAATTATGTTTTGCCTTCTAAATACGTGAAGATTCCTCAAATTATGAAAGTAAACAAATTAGAGTAGAAGATCTCCAAATAATCACATAAACTCCAATTTCCTATGTTTTAACATAAACATCAAAATAATAAACACAGGCACGTATGGGGGCGCGGAGAGGGGAACGCAGCCTGATGCTGTCACATTCTTTAGAAGCTGAAACCTAAATGATTAAATTGGCAGTTTATTAACAGGAAAATTATGCTAAGTAGCTTCATGTTGATGTCAAGGATTTTATGCGGTAAGTTATGCTGTGGTGCTCCGAGTGCCTCATTTGCATTTCCTCATTTAGAGAGAACAATGGCTCCAAATGAGTGTGGCATGTTCACACAACACACCCAAGAACATTTGCACGGGCGGAAAGGAATATCTCGATGCCAGAGTGATTAAGCCTCTTGTTCGTTATATACTCCAGCACAGACTTACAGGGATGGGGGCAGATTAGCTTCACTTAAGTGGTAATGAATAGATCTGGGCCAGAGTTCTTAAACCCAGAAGACAAGCAGCCTACAGCCCTCAAGACTCTTTAGTTTTCAGAACTTGGCCTGGTTTGTTTCTCTCCAACGGAAACAGATTGGTACGCAACAGATAAATAAATACCTGCCCCCCACATCACACAGTGGAAGGTCCCAGCCCAACAACATGTGGGAAGAGTGGCGTGGAGACCCCTGGGCAGCCCCACCTGACATACCTGGGCCATTCTGGTCTCCTGGCTCAACTCTACAGAGGGGTTGCTTCCCAGCCCCAAGTTGGTCAATCAGCGTTTATTGACAATACAAATTTATTGAGCATCCACCTTACGCTTAGGCCTCTGTTGGATTAGGGAGCGGAAGAGAGCACCATTCCAACTCTCTAAGAGCTCATGAACTAACTGAAGAAGCAATCTTTAAACATATGACATTATTAGAAACCACGTGATTATATATAACCAAATGCAGGGTCGAGTGCAGTTAAGTATTCAAATGCTTACACAGTTAATCAAGGCCATGGACCGTGAGGGAGTCTCGGAAGAAGTAACTCTTAAGTGAATGTCTAAGGCTGGATCAGAATTTTAGCTCATCCATTAAGAAAATGGAAGGCATTCCATATGGAAGGAGCTGTGCAGGGAGAAGCAAAAATAAGCGTAGATCTTCAGGAAGAATTATCTTCCCTTCAAGGAAGGCTCTCACTTTACCCAAAACCTCAGGCCATCAGGAGAGATACGCCTTAAGCCATAAACTTAAAACGGTGGCAGAAGCAATGTCCTGTATTCACCAAATCTCATTTCACATTCCTCCATTTCTGGCGTCACAGAAAACTGTTTCCCAGCCCTCCTGCAGTGAGGCAGGATCATGTAACTAGTCTGCATGCAACATCAACTTTGGTCATTTTATCATATTGAGCTTTGGGGGCAGGGGGGCGGGGGGAGCTGTTACTATACAGCATAATCTAAACCCTAGCCATTGCTTGAATCCTGACTTCATCCCTACATGCAGTCATTCCCCAAATATTTATCAAGTGCCCACTGCGTGCCAGGCAGTGAGCGAGGGCAGCACTCTTCCCTCATTAGGCTCCTAGTGAAATGGAAATGAAACCCGAATGTTAATTTTTCTGAATCACAAAATTGAAGTTCCATAAAAAAAAAAAAAGAAAGGAAAACCAGACAGAGCATTTTCTAAATTACTGAGTTGGAATAATATCTTCCAAACCAGGATTTCACTTGTTCTGCGTATCTGTCCCTTGGGCAATGACCATTTGGCTTTTGGCAAATCCTCTGCCTGCTTGGGGTTCTGTCCTGACCAGACCAGCCCTGCAGGCAGTGACTCTCAGCCAGTAAACGCCTTACTCTGTCTCCCATCTGAAGAGTAAGTTTTGGGGGGTTATTAGCACAGACAACACCCCTTCTATGGCCCTGAGTTCAAGTTTTGAAAGGAGCCTGTGAAAGGAACACTGTTTTTCCCTCGGGACAATGCTATCGTTATGACAGAACTGTGTTGATTTTTTTTTTATTGTTCTTTACTCTTTTTAATTAAACGTCTTGAGGTATAATTACATACAATAAAATGCGCCCCCTTTAAGCATGCATTTTGATAAATTTTGACAAATTGTGTACATCTGGTCAAAATATAGAAAAATTCCATCACAGCAGAAAGCTTCCTAGTGCCCCATCCCAGTCAATCTCGCCAAACCCAGGCAAACACCGATCTGCTTTCTGTCACCACAGATGAGATTTGTGTTTCCTAGAGTTTCACACGGATGAAATCCTACAGTGTGGACTCGTTCATGTCTGGCTTCTCTAACTCAGCGTCCTTACTTTAGCATTCATCCACATTGTGCATCTCGATAGATTATTCCGTCTGATTGCTGCGTGGCATTCCCACGTATGAATATACCACAATTGGTCTATCCCTTCATCTGTTAATGGGCATTTAGATGGTTTCCAGCTTTTAACTATTTCATATAGAGCTGCTATGAACTTGCATGTTCAAGTTTTGGGGTGAATATGTTTTCATTGCACTTGGGTAAATATCTAGGAGTGGACTGATGAGTCTCAATTGTAAGTACATTTCAACTTCACAAGTAACTGCTAAACCGTTTCACCGTGGCTGCCCCATTGTTCATTCTCACCAACAAAGGGTGAGAGTTCCAGTTGCTCCACCTCCTCTCCAACACTTGATATGCACTTAATCGTAGTCATTCTAATGTGTGCGTAGTGGTGTCACATTATGGTATTGATTTAATGCCATTAGTCCTTAATGATTAATAATGTTGAGCATCTTTTCCTATGCTCATTGGCCACTTGTATATCTTGCATATGAAATATCTGTTTTAATCTTTTACCCATTTAATTGGGTTTTTTTGTCTTTTTATAATTGAGTTATAAGGATTCCCTATATCATCTGGATACATGATTTTGTCATAAATATTTATTAAAACTATTTGCTCTCAATCTGTGGCTTGACTTTTCATTTCATTAATAGTCTTTCAACCAGCAGAATATTTTAATTTTGATGAAGTTGTATTTATCAATTTTGTCTTTTCTGATATGTGCTTTCTGTACCCCAAGGATCTTTGTCTATCGCAAGGTCATATTTTTCTCTGAAAGTTTTACACTTTTGGCATTTATGGTCTATGCTCTATCTTAAATTCATTTTTATGTATGGTCGAAGTTTATTTTTTCCGTATGAGCGTCCAGCTGATCCGGCACCATTTGTTAAAAAGACTATCCTTTCTCTATTGAATTACCTTGGTAACTTTGTCAAAAATCAATGGAACAAATATGTAAGGGTCTATTTCTGGACTCCATTCTGTTTCATTGATCTATTAGTCCATACTTAATGCCAATATCATGCTGCCTTGATTACTGTAGCTTTATAGTAAGTCTTGAAATCAGGGAATATACGTTCTACAACATTGTTGTTCTTTTTGTTTGTTTGTTTTAGCTATTCTAAGACCTTTCATTTTCATGTAAATTTTAGGATATACCATGCTTTTAAACTCCACTTCCATAAATCTTCCTGGGCATTTGATCATCTTTAGATGGTATTTGGAAGTACAGCAAGTTTTGCTGTGTTGACTTTGCCAGAAAAAAATGATCAAACTAGATCCAGAGATGAAAACTTAGATGCAACTTGGAGGTTGGTTAATTCTTTGCAATGATGCAGAAATGGCCTATTACTGAGATACAGCATTATGCTGTCAGAAAATGATTATTCTACCTGAGGTGTTCTCCATGACCAACCTATTTCTCGGGTCTGCGATTTGTTTTGTTTAGGAGGGGAATGTCTTTCAGACACATGTGCTGTATTTTAAATTGTCAATCCTGGAAATAGTCAACCTTCAAAATCCTGTCTCTGCCTGTCTCCTGTCTTCTGCCAACCTGGGGTCATCAGCCGAAGCTTCTCAACCAAGAGTGGATTGGCCTGGACCACGCACTTGTGCTCACATGAATGGCACTCGCCGTGATGGACTTTGGAAAAGGATGAAGCTCTCCACAAATGTGAGGGGTTGTTGTTAACAGCAGCCTTCATGTGTGCAGGTGTGGGGCATTGAAACTCTATCTTCATGACTATAAAGCCACAGTCATGTGGAAAAAAAAAATGGTGTATGCCCTATTGAGCATCAGATGGATTCCCATTTGTTGACAATGGCAAGACCCAGTTTGAGAAAAACTAGAGGGCAGGGCAATAGATCATAAATTTTGTCAGTATTTGTGTCATTCTTGAGATAAAACTTTAAAAGACAATCACTAGAAGATGGCCAACTAGAGTAGCTCAAGATTAGCCCTGCTCCATGGAAAACTTAGAGAAGGGACAGGAGGGCGACTGA
>PVIY010030249.1:0-31153 GCA_004026745.1 Myrmecophaga tridactyla
GGCTCATTTTTGGACAATCAGGATCTGACAGAGGGATTGAAAATCACATCCTTAGAAAAGTCAAGCAGATAATGGAAATGAGTGAATCGATAGTAGAAACCCTTAGGAAGTGGCCGCAACTATGGCAGAGTTCACAGTTTTGTCAAATGGGGGAAGTCCTACTCAGATTGAGCAAATTTCTACCATGTAGAAATGGGTGCTCGGTTTAACAGATTTTTTGACTTTTCATGAGAATTAGGAAATTGATTTTAACATCCTAATTTTTAAACATTCGCAACTAAAAAAAAATGGAGCCATAAGGTTGGAAATTCCTCCAATGCAATTCTTCCATGTAATAAACACACCGATATGTTCTGGTTTCCAGTGATCTAATTTAATATAAGGATAAAGTAGAGACGATAGAAGAGCATGACTGGGTGGTATGTTTTATACTCTTTGTGGTAGATTGAATTACATACCCTAGAAAAACATGTTCTTAATCTTAATCCAGTCCTATAGATGTGACCGCATTGCAATTGGAATGCTTTGATGAGGCTATTCTTAGTTAAGGTGTAGTCATTTGAATCTTTTGAATTAGTGGTAGCCTTATAGAGAACGCCACATTGAGAGAACCCTGGGAAGAAGCTAGAAGCCTGAAATCAACAGAGCATGGAAGAGAAGGAAGATGCAGCCATGTGCATTCCTCTGTGAAAAGAAAAGCAAAGGATCCAAGGATCATTGGCAGCCAGCCCCAGAATGGCAGAGTCTTTGGGGGAAAAGCATCACCTGCTGGTGCCTTGATTTTGGACTTCTAGAATCAAAACCCTGAGCCACTGTGCCAGTTTGAAAGTATTATGTGTACCCCAGAAAAGCCATGTTTTAATCCTGATCCAATTTTGTGGGAGCAGCCTTCATTTAATGCTCATTCAACACTGTAGGTTGGAAACTTTTCATCAGATTATATCCACAGAGATGTGACATACACAATTTTGGGTGTGCTTTTTTATTTTTTGGATGCTGTGTGGCGGGGGTCACATTTCACTATTTTTCCCTATGCAGCACCATTTCTTGGATTTTTGTTTGTTTGTTTCTTTGCTTTTTTGGGAAGTGCATGGACCGGGAATCAAACCTGGGTCTCCTATATGGCAGGCGAGAATTCTACCTCTGAACTACCTCTGCACCCCGGGTGTGACCTTTTGATTAGATGGAAATGTGATTCCACCCATTCCAGGTGGGTCCTGATTAGTTTAGTAGAGTCTTTAAAAGAGGAACCATTTTGGAGAAGTCTCAGAAATGACAGAGACAACAGAAACTTCAGAGCAGAGCTGACACAGATGCCGAAATTTGGAGAACAGAGACACAGATATCTGGAGGTGTTTGGAGCCCAGCAGATGTCAACATGAGATGTTAAGCAAGCCAGAACCTGGAGAGAGCCAAGGGAAACCAAGGGATGAAAACCAGCCCCAGAGAAGCAAAGCAAGGAACTGCCACAGTAACAAAGATTAAAAGCAGCAGAGCCCAGGAACAAGGGACCAGCAGATGCCAGCCATGTGAACACCCATCTAACAGAGGTGTTCCTGACCCATCAGCCTTTCTTGAGTGAAGGTAACCTCTTGTTGGATACTTTCAATTCCCTAGAATTATAAATTTGCCACTTACTAAATTCCCTTTCCAGTTCTGGTATATCGCATTCTGGCAGCTAGCAAACTAACATAGCCAGCAAATTCCCATGGTTTCCTTCAGCCCATTGTACGGTATTTGTTTTAGCAGCTGAGAAATCAAAGCACTGTCTTTGTTCTGTTTTTGTTTGTTTAAAAATTTTTATTTTGAAATAATTTTAAACTCACAGGACAATTGCAAGATCATATAAAACCAACAAACAGAACTCCATATACCGCCCCAATTTATCTTCTTTCCAGATACCCAGATTTACCAGCTGTTAACATTGTGTTACATTTGTTATATAATTCTATCTACTACCTACCTATCCATCATCTATCTTCTATTTCTAAACATGTAAGAGTAAGTCGCATTTAATCGTGTTCCTTGAACACTTAATATTTACTAAGAATAAGGACATTCACTTTCTAGCTCATTAAATGCAGTTATCAAGTTCAGTAAATTTAACATTGCTATAAAGCATTGTCAAATCTAGTTCAGGATCATATATTGAATTTTATTGTCTCTTTAGTTGCTCTCTCATTTTCTAAATTGTGGCAACAAATATACAACATAAATTCTCCATCTCAACCACTCCCAAGCAAAACATTTAGCAGGCTTAATCACAGGCACAATGCTGTTATACCCTTTAATGCCATCCATTACCAAAATTTTTCCATCACTCCGAACAGAAACCCTCCACCCATTATGTATTCACTGCCCATTCCTCCTGCCCCCAGGCAACCCATGCTCTATTTTCTGTTTCTATGAATTTGTATATTGTAGTTATCACATACAATCATTCAGTATCTGTCTTTCTATGTGTGTTTTATTCAGCATGATGTCTTCAAGGTTCAGCCTTGCTGTATGAACCATTCTCTTTTTTTGTCTGAATAATATTCACTGAATGTGTACAGCATATTTTATCTGTTCATCTGATGGTGGACATTTGGGTTGCTTCTCACCATTTGCTACTGTGAATAGTGCTGCTATAAACAGTAGTTGACAAATATAGGTTTGGGTCCTTGATTTAGATTCTTTTAATCATATTCCTAGAAGTGGGATTGATATGGTAACTTTAAGTTTTCAAGGGACTGACAAGGTTTTCCACAGTGGAGCACCATTTTACACTGCCACCTGTGTAAATGTACTAGAGTTCCTATTTCTCTGCATCTTCACCAGCACTTGTTTTTTCTGTTATTTTTTTTTAAATAATAGGAGTTCCAGTGGGTGTGAGGTGGTATTTCATTGTTTTAAATTTTCATTTCCCTAATGGCTAATGATGCTGAACATCTTTTCAATGTGCTTATTGACTATTTATATATCTTCGGAGAAATATCTAGTCAAGTCCCTTGCCCATTTTTTCTTTTTGTTTATTTATTGCATTCATTTTTTTAAAATAGATTTTTTCTACATACCATACAGTCCATCCTAAGTGTACAATCAATGGCATTTGGTACAATCATGTAGTTATGCATTCACCACTACAGTTAAAATGGGAGCATTCTCATTTCTTCCGAAGGAATAATCCCATACCCCTTATATCTTGCTATTATTGACATTTAGCTTTAGCATAGTCCCTTTTTCACAATTAATGTAAGAATATTACAATGTTACTGTAAACTATAAACTTTAGTTTACATCATTTTTCCCCATATACAACCCTATTATTAACACCTTGCAATAGTGATGTACATTTGTTCTAGTTTATGTAAGAGCTTTTTTATATTTATAGAATCAATCACCACCATTGTCCGCTCTAGGTTTCACTAAGTTATACAATTCCCATTTATTTTTTTTAGCTTTCCCTCTGTTGGTATATACAAACATAGCCTCCCTCTCTCAACCATACTCATTCTGTTTTAATTACACTCACACCATTGTGCTACCATCACAGTACATTATGATGGCACAATACTGTGCTATGGTAGCACAATTCACCTTACAATCAATCTTATTGAACATTCTGTACTCCTTATGCATCAGTTGCCATATCTCTGCCCTCTTTCTATATCCTGATCACCTAGGCTTTCAATTTTAACTCTCAGATTTTGCTCCTTATAGTTAGTTCACATTAGTGGATAATAAAATATTTTTTTGTTTGTTTCTGGCTTATTTCACTCAATATAATGTCCTCCAGGTATATTCACATTGTTGTATATCTCATGACTTCATTTCTTTCTGTAGCCACATAATATTCCATATCATATCACACAACATACTTTACCCTTCTGCTCATCAGTCGATGAAACGTTGGGCCACCTCCACACATTTGGCAATTGCGAATAATGCCACCAAATACATCAGTATGCAAATGTCTACTCATGTCCTTCCCTTCAGTGCTTCTGAGTATATAACTAGTAATGGGATTGCTAGATCATATGATAATTTTATACTTAGCTTCCTGAGGAACCGCCAATTCTATAACCCTACCAACTGCACAATTCTATATCCCTACCAGCAGTGAATAGGTATACCTTTTTCTACACATCTCCTCTAGCACTTGCAGTTTTGTTTATTTATTAAAACAGTTTTATTCACACACCATACAATCCATCCTAATTGTACAATCAATCCCTTGCCCATTTTTTTAAATTGGGTTCTCTTTTGGTTGTTCAATTGTAAGAGTACCTTAAATAATCTGGATATAAATCCCTTAGCAGATATGTGGTTTCCAAATATTTTTTGCCATTCTGTGGGTTGTATTTTCACTTTATTGGTACTGTCTTACATTTTGATTAATTTCAATTTACCCATTTTTTTTCTTTGTTGCTTTCGCTTTTTGGTATAAAGTCTAAGAATTCATTACCTAATATAAGGGCCTCTAGATAATTCCCTATATTTGAAGACTTTTGTAGTTTTAGCTCTTATGTTTAGGTCACTGATACATTTTGAGTTAAGTACTATATATGGTATGAGGTAGGGATCCACTTTCATTTGTTTGCATGTGTATGTCCAATTTTCCCTTACCATTTTTTTTGAAGAGACTGTTGTTTCTCCATTCAGTGGATTGGATTCACAATCCACAAAAAGTGGATTCACCTTTGTGAAAAATCAGTTGGGCACAGATTTGCAGGTTTATTTCTGAATTCTAAATTCTAGTCCTTTGGCATATATGTGTGATGCCAGTAACACACTGTTTTTATTATTGCAGCTTTGTAATATGTTTTAAATTCAGGGACTATACGTCTTCCAACTTTTTTTTTTTTTAAGGATGATTTTGGCTATTTGGGGTTTCTTGCCCTTCTATATAATTTTTTTAAAACATTTTTATTGTGAAATATAACACAGATACAAAAAAGCAATACCAGAGTACATTGTAACACGCATTTATAGAACAGATCTCAGACTGTGGCATGGGTGACAGTTCCACAATTTTAGGTCTTTCCTTCTAGGTGCTCCAAGATGCTGGAGACTGATGGAAATCTCAATCTAATGACTCAGCAGTCATCCTCATTTGTTAAGTGCTATCTTCTCTTATAACTCCTCTTTCTCCTTTGGTCCTTCTCCCAGTTTATTTTGGGGTTATTTGGGCTATGGCTATTCTAAATTTTTCATCTAATATTTCATGATAATATACAATATGGGATGGAACTAGTTGGTGTTCTTGGAGAGCCTGGCACCTCTGAGTTTCAGGACTTATCTGGCCTAGGAACCTGTATGGAGTTTGTAGTTTTCTGGAAAGTAATCTTAGTGCATGAAACTTTTGTAGAATCTTAGATAAAGCCCTATGTGTTCTCTAAGATAGACAGGAATGGTTTTGGCTGTGGTTTGGCAAACGGTGGTGTTCTAATTTGCTAGCTGCTGGAATGCAATATACTAGAAACAGAATGGTTTTTAAAAGGGGGCATTTATTAAGTTGTAAATTTACAGTTGTAAGTCCATGACAATGTCCCAATTAAAGCAACTCTATAAAAATGTCCAATTTAAGGCACCAACAAAAGGTTACCTTTACTCAAGAAAGGCCGATGAAATCCAGGGTTTCTCTTTCAAATGGAAAGGCATATGGTGGACATGGCGACATCTGCTAGCTTTCTCTCCAGGTTTCCTGTTTCATGAAGCTCCCCTGGGGACATTTTCCTTCATGATTTCCAAAGGTCTCTGGCTGTGTGGACTCTATTGGTTTTAGTTGCTCTAAAGCTTTTTCCAAAATGTTTCCCTCTTAAAAGGCTCCTGCAAGCAACATCCATTGAATGGATGGAGACATATCTCCATAGAAACAGCCTAATCCAAAGGTACCACCCACAACTGGGTGGGTCACATCTCCCTGGAAACAATCAAAAAGACCCCACCCAACAATATTGAATGAGGATTAAAGAACATGCTTTTTCTGGGGTCCATAATAGCTTCAACCTGGCACAGACAGTTAGGCTTAAATGACAAGTTAACATTCTATTTCAAATGTATAATATTCAATACCACTATAAAAAACCATCATTTTAATGTTATCATTTGGTTTATTTTTATTTAGTTATATGGCTCTGCTTCTCATTTTTTTTCAATTAGTATAATCACCACTGACATTTAACAAGAGTAATAACTCCCTCTCTGACCAAATTTAATATATGAGTGCATTATCTCCCTCAAGATACAAATACACACATATTTATTTAAAATATCTGCAAAAGCCTGCAAAGTTAGATTTTTCTTATATTAGGGAAGTAAATCCTATAAACATGATCACATCTCTTACCTCAAAATCAGCATCTGCAAAACAGCTGTTCTCACAACGTGGACCAGTAATTTTTAGTACATCCTCTCTCTTCTCATTTTGAATTATAAATTTTAGCAGACAGGGATGCCAGATTTGAATAATACAGCCTATTGGTACATCAGGAGGAGCATATATTTCTAAGTAAGAAGGAGAAAAAAAGATAATAAGTAGTAGCAGTCTAATAGTAACTCTCATTTACTGAGCACTTTCTAAGTGTCAGGCACTGTTGTAAGAACCGCATGTACATTAATGTATTTAATTCACATCATAACCTCGTTAAGTTTGTATCATTATTAGCTTTATTTTACAGAAGTGGAATCTGAGGAACAGAGAGGTCAGATTCCTTAGCTACAAAGTGGAAGAGAGAGATAGAAACTCTGGTAAGCTGAATGCAAAGTTTCTGATCCTACCCCCTGCTCTCTGGCCTCATGTACATTTTTAATTGCTATACTTATGACAAAGTCTAAGATATTAAGAAATGATTACAATTCCTTTACAAACAGTGGCTCATATGCTTGAATCAGAGCTCTGATTGCTGGTATTTCAAATATTAGTGTTAGTCGTGCTATAATGAAACAATATGGAGCCTGGAATCTTGTTCATTTATTAGCTGTGCATCGTTGAAAGTGCCTCAGTTTCCCACTCTGTAAATGAAGACTTCACAGGACCTTTTAAAGATCAAATACTATAATGTATGTATTGTGCTCTTTGAATCATAGAGCTTTATACAAACGGAAGGCATTTCCCCCATCAAACTATCCTTTTCCTCAGATATCTGTATGGACACATTATTAAAGTCAACCTAAAAGAAGAGGGAAACAAAATCACTTTGAATAACTGCAGTTATCTCTCAAAGCAAGTGCAGTATCCACTTGCTTTGCGAATTCAAATAATTCATGTACTTCTATTTCCTTCTCTTTTATGGTTTCACAGCAAACTGCATAGGATAACTAAGTGATCCTGGCAGGGCTGGTCTCAGGCCAAATCTTAACTTTCCTGAGAACACATGTGCCCTGGTGCTTCCTCTGAGATATTTTCCTATGAGTGAGCTGTCAGTTAATATGTGCCAAAGATACAGTTGACTTTAAAGAGCTGAAGATTCTCCCACATAGGGGTACCTGTATTACAAATGGGGACTCATCTATATAAACTGTAGGAAAATACAGCAATGAAGAATACAGGAGCAGAGATTTTTCAGAGGGCATCTCTCCTAAATTCATTCTTTAGGAAGTCGGCCAGGGAAACAAAATTGTGGAATGAACACATCTGTTCTCTCCTCCATTCTTCTGATCACTTGTTCCTGAAATATTTTTAGGATGCTCTTGATATTATAACTTCCCTTCCCTGATGAGGCCTCTCACAGTCATTTTCAGTGAGAGCCTCAACTAACGTGCTCTACCTTCTCGGCCTTCCCTGAAGATGTCTGGTCTCTGCATGGCCTCTCAACTCCATAATGCACACTGCATGGTGATATGGGGATAACTCACTGTTTTGCACCCGCCTTCCTTCCTTTAAAATTAATCTGAAGAAATACAACAGCTCATGGGTCAATTTCCCTTTAAGTCTCATTTGCTTATACATGTTCAATGAAAGGGTGCCAATTCAGACTGAACTATTTTATACACTGCTGCGGTAATTGCTCACCGACCTCCTGAAGGCAGCAGGGGAAACAACATGTTTTACATCTTAGCCGTCTCTTCAAATGTCTGACTTCTAGGCCCTTGTTATCGAGAATCATAATAGTAAAAGGCCTAGCAGACCTAAGGATATTTCAGATACAGCAATCAGTTTTCTCTGCTGCAAAGTAAACCCTCTGTCCAAGGATGTCCTTAATTTCATAGTTGTTATTGGCTTCAAATAGTGTTACAACTAAAAACATAAAACAGGAAATATGATCAGCATTATTTTAAAACGTGTTGGGTTATTCTAATATAATATCTAACTGGACCATTTTAAATAGCAGAAGATGCACAAGGAAAAGGAAAGGCGTTTAGAGATCATACAGACAGAGAAAAAGGCAAAAGGAAAGGAGAGGGTATTAAGCTCTAAGAAATTAGGAAACTCCACGTGTGACAAAGAAAAGAAAATGACCGATATCTTCCTAATTCCATAAATTTGTATCAGAAAGGAGACTTTGTTGCTCAGGATTGGAGCAGCGCTGCAAGTGGGCTCAGAGGCGATGAGTATGTCGATAAAATGGCCACTTCTGGAATATTTTATGAAATGCTGGGATGCTATTTTCAGTTATGCAGATGGATATAGAATGATCACTACATTTATGCTCTACAAAATATTGTGTTTATTAAATTGGTTTGAGAAGATCTATTTTATAAACCACATTCATGGCATGTTTTTTGCACTGTGTTTGAAGGGTTACTTCAAACATTGGGCCCAGAGGACCTCCGTTCAGCTCTGCAGTAGCTGTTCAGAAGTGGAAGACAGCTGCTGGACAAGAGGGGAAGGTGCTTCGGGGACAGGACCCCACGCGATGCACAGAATATTTGGAACACTGACGTTCCCAGTGGACGCTGTGCCTTCACAGGCTCATCTCCCATGGTGGGAAACGAAGGGGTTCTCCACGCTGGCAGGCACGTGGCTTTTTACAAAAGGGCTTCCTATGTTGAACCACACATTTAAAACCTCTGCTTGCTTAGAGTCAGGAAGGAGCAATTAGCAGTCTTTGTCCCTGGCCCTTAGGAACTTGGGTCTAGGCCTAACAGAAACCTGATGAAAATAATGGACAACTAAGAGAAATACACGGAAACAAAAATCACTCTGCAATGTCTATGCATGAGGATTTTCATTCGGAGCTTAACTCAAAACTCTTCCATTTGCTTTCTTGTAAAAGGAGATCACTGGGCTACACAATCCCTGTTTCCCTCTATTTACTTAAAAAAATGAAAACAGGGGAAAAAATCAATTCTATGGTTTTCTCTTTATTGTCTAGGTGAGTTTTAAATTGGGACAAAGTATAAGTGCCTGTCATAGTGTCAAATGCTGCAAGAAAAATGAGTCATTGTCATCTTCACACTATTCACATTGTTAAAAAACACTAACATAGACTTTCAATTACAGATGAAAAAAACAACAATGACAAAATTAAAGATATCCCTTTTGAAAAACAGCAGAATTAAAGACTGATACATTTGGAACTTACTTTAGATTTCATGATTAAGGCATATATATTATATATATATTTCAAAAATATATAAAGCTTGTAAATTTTTTAAAAAGATGGAATGTATATAATGTATAGTATCTGGTCTTTTAGGTTGTATAATATCAATAGTATATACTGTAGAATAAAACATTTAAAGTGGTCAGAATACAAATCATCAAACAAGAAAGAGGACCTTTTTAATAGTAAACTTAGTTTAGAGAAATTACACACAACCAGGGGAATTATGAATATCTAAAACTGCCCACTGTACGAAATGTCAAGGTATAAAGTGATGACTGTATGTTTTAATTGAATCCATTACTCTTCTAGTACAGTTGTTGTTCCAGTGAAACCAGTGGAAAGGAACTTTACAAAATGGTGAAGACGGATGGAACAGAAATGTTCGAAAAACTAACTAGAAGTTTCATTAACCCTCTATGTCTAGAAGGAAAACTATGGTTAATGAGGATACCCAGGCTCTTCTCTGACTTGGCAGGAGTCCTGGGGTATCCAGGGTTTCCTAAGTGTATTCCTGCACCTGGGAGTGGTGGACCCATGGAAACACCTGGGGGATCGAAGGCCATATTGTGGATGAACAGGAATGCTCTTCCAGGAAGACAGAGAGCTCTGCCTGCATCCTCCAGCACTGTACTGGCCCTGAAAATCAAGTTAGTTAATCTAGAGTCCATGGAGAAAAGGTTTTAGAGGGTTCGTCTGAACTCCCAAGAGAAAACATCAGGAAGAATGAAAATTTTTCAAAACATCCCTATCCAAATTCAAAACTTCATTCATTTTGAAAATGCACTAAGGTAACTGATATATTGCATCTGGTTCTGTGCCAGTCAGACACAGTGCCACTTTGAGTGATTTCTAGAGAGAGATGGGAGCAGAAGTTTTGTCTGATTTCCCTTCCAAGTTAAGACATATCATTCGACCAGATGTTCAGGAACAATGGTATTTTACTATACAGTTCCTAATTTTCAGAAATGAAAATTTTTCATTACTTTAAAGAGAGGCATTTGTAAATAACCAGGGTTAACCTTTCCATAGTAGCAAGAGGGTTATATTTGTGGAGGCTGATATGCCTTCATCTGCATAAACCTCTACTTTTTCTAGAAATATAATCAATACAATAATACATACCTTCTAGAAGTTCAAGCTGCTGTTCAATCACTATCTGATCTATTATAGCAGAAAGAAAATTGAGCTGTAAGAATATATCAAATGAAGGTTTTTAGGCCAACCAGGTTAATATTCATGTTTCTATATTTAAATATATTTAATTAGCAATATTGTCAATACTATCAATATTTAATAATAATTTTAATTACTTTTTAATTTAAGTTAATATTCTAGTTGAATAAATATGTACTGAAAGTATTCAGAATGTTTACACTTTTACTCACTATTAATGTGGGCAAATTTAGATCAAGTCAAAATGATTTACACTGTAATCTCTGTAAAATCAGAAATTAAGAACTTTTTATCAATTTAAAGAATTTTTTTCCTATACATTTCAAAATTGTTCTTTTGAAGTGTACTTGAGATCATCATCTGTGGTGATGATAAACTCCCTTATATTTTTTATGAGACCCTGATTTTTAAAAATCTGCTTCAGAGTATTTCTAAAAGACTATAAAAAACTACTAAAAGTTCTTATAATATGTGCTGCCCAAGTGCTTGGTGGGAAATTAAATTAGTACAGAGTGTGAAAAGAGACACTTTATTTATGGAACACTGGTTTGTTAACATAAGAATATTTATTCGTTTATAGACTGGACACACAGAACTTCACATTCTGACATTACCTACTGGATTTCCAACTACAGACAGATATTAAATCTCACTTTGCTGAGATAAGATATCATGCAGTATATCAAAATATACTCAAAATATTTCTCTCTCTCTTATTGGTGGCATTTATGAATGCTAAAAAAGGGAAGGATCATAAAAATATAATTTTACAAATTATAATAAACAGGTGTATAAAACAAAATATTAACTGCTTTTTGAGTAACATGTATTGAAATTCAAATCTAAACTATATTTAAAGTTTCTTTTAAATCCCCAGAAAATAATTCAGTGTTGTGATTAAAAAGCCCAGGATACAGAACCAAGGTCCTAGGTTTAAAAAGCATGTCCCAGATGCTCCTTAGATTTTGACATTGAGCAAGTTCTTTAACTTCTTTGGACCTCTTCTGTAAAATAGGGATAATCATATGTCGTAGAGTTTCTATGAGAATTAAATGAGAATACATGTATTATGCTTAGAAAAATGCATGGAAAACAGTGCCTCATAAATGTTGACTATTGGCTATTTTACAGATTATATTCAAAATCACAGAAATGCAATTTCTTAAGATACTTGAATTTTGCTTTAAGAGTGAAACTGACCTAAAAGAATTAGAGTGATCCATTAGCAAAATTATGGTTTTGCCATTTCAGACGTTTGTGAATTCGTCATTTGTTAATCTGGCTAAGTAAAATGGGAGCACAGCTTTATTTTTTATGAGTGTTTTATGTACTTCAAATTACCTGAATTAAACATTCCAATCTAGGTGGACAGATTGATGAAGTGGAGACAGTTCTGCTGGCATGCACTGTATCCCTGCAGGTTCACCAGAAGGATTAGATATTGGCTGTTGTTGGACAGGGCAGCCAGCTGGACAAACATCTGAATAGTGGCCTGGTGGGACTGCATGGTCAGTCTCAGCATTGAAGTGGTTAGGCTGGGAGTCAGGGTGGCCAGTATGTCCTACAGGTCCTGAAATATTAACAAGTGAAAAAATGTAACTACACTAAAAAATAGAAGGATCAAAACTTTTAGCATTATGCCAGCCATATACAAGCTGAACCTCAGTTCAGAAATCCTGTTTCCATGAAGCTTAAGATTTGAGTTTTTATATTCAGAGAAAGTATCTATTCCAATAAGAAAACCATGCTGCCCCTTCCTTCACGAAAGTGCCCAACATAATCAATCTGTCAGCAGGAAGCTGGCTGATGGCCTCAGGGAACGATGCCATATCAGGACTCAGGTGGGTCTCTGCTGCTGGTAGACCCGGCACTCAACAGCAGCTGTAGCCAGGCTGTTACTGGAAGTGCAAGTGCATGCTGCTGAGCTCCTGCGTAACTTACACCCCTGCCTTCATGGCTGCTTTGTTCCTGAGCCCATTGGGCAATGGCTGATAGCATGGCTGGCATCCACACAAGAGGCCATGCTCTCAATTTTATTGCTGAAATCCTTCTCTACTGAGGTCCCATGAAAATTCTTGTGGGACGCGGATATATTCATGTTTTTGCCCATTCAAAAAGGCTGCACATACTTCTCTGCATCATTGGTGCTGACCCATCTTCAATTTTTCAATCATGTTTCTTCCAAATCCCTAACCAAACAGACTAACCATTGGGCATAGTTCAATTGTTATACAAATGCACCTCTGGCTATTTCCCCCTCTAAGCACAATGAACAATTAGGCATTGTGGTAGTTAAATTCAGTTGTCAACTTGGCCAGGTAAAGGCACCTAGTTGTGTTGCTGTGGACATGAGCCAATGGCATGTGAACCTCATCTGTGGCTAATTACATCTGCAGTCGGCTAGGAGGCATGCCTGCTGTAATGAATGACGTTTGACTTAATTGGCTGGTGCTTAAATGAGAGAGCTCAACATAGCACAGCCCAAGCAGCTCAGCATACCTCATCTCAGCACTCGCAGCTCAGCCCAGGCTTTTGCAGACACAGAAAGGAATCACCCTGGGGAAAGTTATTGGAACCAGAGAAGGCCAGCAGAGATCACCCTGTGCCTTCCCACATAAGAAAGAACCTCAGATGAAAGTTAGCTGCCTTTCCTCTGAAGAACTAACAAAATAAATCCCCCTTTATTAAAGCCAATCTGTCTCTGGTGTGTTGCATTCTGGCAGCTAGCAAACTACAACAGGCATACTCCTTGAAGTTCTGCCAATTAGGAGGATTTCTTGTACCACTGTCCTTCAGGAATGATCCAGAAAACTGCTGAAGATGCCACTCCCAGGTGGTGCCTATGAATCAAACAGAACCATATGTAAACCAGGCTCGAGCTTTTCCTTGGTCATCAACTGACCAGAGGGAAATTCCCAGGGAGCCATACTGCAGGCTGGGAGAGAAATCAATGTAGCAGAAGCAGGGGCTGTGGGCATTTAGGCCACTTCCTCATGTCACATACTTGTGCCTTCAGGGTCTGCTCAACCCTGATCATTTATTATCACATCCTTTCAGTGATAGAATATACCTGTATACTCAGAACTTACTGCTTGATGGGTCAGACGACACCCAGTCCACGATAGGCAACTCAGGCTGCATGGTAAATTGATAGTCAAAATTAAGCATTCTGTCTCTTTTTGGATGGAAGCCAAAAACTGTTTCTCAAAAGGAGAGTAGTTACCTGCAGAAGGTGTTCGGGATTTGTACCCAAATCCTTAAAGCCAGTGCTGCGATTCACCTATGGGGTCTCTGCGATTCACCTAAAAGCTATAAACATGATCTGTACCTGCCACTGACACTTTAAGCGCCAATGACCCCGCTGGATCATCTACTTCGAGTGGCAGAGCAGCTGGCACTGCAGCATGGACCTGCTGTAGAGTGCTCTCCTTTTAGGGACCCACTCAAAAGCAGCAGCTTTTCAGGTCACTCAGTAAATAGATCTGAATAGCACATCCATATGAGGAATATGTTGTTTCCAAAATCCAAAGAGGCCCACTGGCAGTTGTGCCTCTTTTTTAGGTTGTAGGAGGGGCCACATTTAATAATTTATCCTCCAACTTAGAAGGAATACCTTAACATGCCCCACAACACTAGACTGAGGAATTTCACTGAGATGGAAATTTCTTGAATTTTTGTCGATTTATTTCCCACTTTGTGGCACCAAATGTCTTACCAATATGTCCATAGTAATTGCTGCTTCTTGCTCATTAGGTTGTATCAGTATGATATCATCAAGGTAATGGGCCAGTGATGTCTTGTGGAAGGGAAAATCAATCACTACACCTATAAGCTAAATTATGATATAAGGCAAGAGAGTTGATATACCCCTGAGGTAGGACAGTAAAGGAGTATTGCTGGCCTTACTAGTTAAAAGCAAACTGCTTATGAACAGATATTGTTTTAGTTTGCTAAGGCTGCCAGAAGGCAGTACACCTAAGATGGATTGCTTTTATTAGGGGGATTTATTTAGTTACAAATTTACTGTTTCTCAGAGGAAAGGCAGTTTCCTTTCATCTAGGATTCTTTGTCACATACGAAGGCACACAGCAGTGCCAGCTGGTCTTCCCTCCCGTCTTCTGGGTTCAAACAGCTTTCCCGGGGGCAGTTTCTTTCTGCATCGCCAAATGTCTGGGTCTGAGCCAGCTCTGAACTTTGAGCTGCATTGTGCTGGGCTACTCTACTCTCTCTCTTCTGATTTTGCCTTTTAAGCCTCATTCATAGCAGAAGGCACTCCCTTTAGCTGACTGCAGATCTAATCAGCCGGAGATGAAATTTACATGATGATTTAAGTCCACAACAACGGAACAACTGGGTACCAACACCTGGCCAAGTTGACGCTTGAACCTTACTACAGGTATGCAGTAGTTTTCTTGAAAACATATTTGCCAGACAACAGCTATGTACCAGATACCATGTGGTATGTTAATTTGCTCAAGCAATGACACCACATCTGGAAAAGCAGCTGCAATTGGAGTCACCATCTGGTTAAGTTTATGAAAATCCACTGTCATCCTTCAAGATCCAGCATCTTTTCAGAAACTGAATAAAGCATTATGCCAAATGAAAGTTAACAACAGACTTAACAATACTGGGGGAAGGTAAATTCAACAAATTAGTTTGTCCATAGTTTAAATAGTTCTGAAAATGGAAGACCTGATATTAAGACATTGCCTTCAGATTCATAGCTCAAATCGGACTGTTGAAACGGGATACTCAAATGAAAAACTGTATAGTCAAATGCATGGGATATGTTCTTTTATTCATTTAGTCTAATGGTACCTGGTCATTTACCCTTTACCTGACCCCACTCCCCATGCTAAGTTTCTGAGTGGGACCTTACAGGTTGCAGGTCCGCCCAGGATGGTGGACATTGCCTAAAAGCCTTGGAGAGAGAGGGTTCAATGAGGACAGACAGCCATCAAAGAACTGAGAGCCCAAGACCCCAGATAGTAACCAAGTCCAAATTTGGATCCTCTGCAACCCAGGGAAGTGTGGGGTCCTGTAAGGGCCTCTGGGCTGAGAAACACAGGTTACTTATCAGGACACACCAGTACGCTCATCTCTGGAGATCCCACATCCTGTGGACATGCTCTGCCCAGCTGGATGGCAAGTTTAGGACGGTTTTAACCTCTGTTCTGTGCATTAAGATATTTTCAGCTTGAGAACCCACTCTTAAGGATGGTCACAGCTGTTGGACTCTCACAAACTGAAACTTTGTGCTTGGTTATTTCTACAGTAACATAATGACAAAAAACATTCTACTCAGTATAACTTCCTTCCAGTCCTGGATCCCATCTTGGGCTTTCCCACTACTACTCAGAAACTGTTTTTCCAGTCTCCCAAAGTAAATCCCAACCTTCTTCAGACCTCTTAATTCCATTTATCATACAAGGTGAAAACTGTGTTACCTGGCTGCTTTTATCTTGGACCCACAGACTGGTATGAGTCAGTCCTGCTCCCGTCCTGGCCCACACCAAACCCCAGCTACCCCTGTATGAGTCCTTCCCTTGTGCTGTCCTGAATGGTAAATGAAAGTCAACAGGTTCCTCTGTATCCTTAACTGAAATCCGGTGTTTCCGTGAAGAAACCATGTCCTTCCTCTCCATCAAAACTGTTTATTGATCATTGCCTACTTTAATTGTAAAATTTCATAATCTAGTAAAACTCAAAAAAATTCAAGTTAGAGTTATCCCTTAATTATACATATTCAAGAAGTTCAGCAATGGTAAAATAATTCAAAATTGGTTTGGAATAAATGTAAAAATTTGTTTGGGTTACTGGTTTGACTTGAATTTTCTTGAAACAATAGTACTCCTGGTTTGCGTTAACTGGTCAAAAATCAACTGTGGTGGATCCTGTTAGATCAGAGGGCAAAAATAGATAAAAATTTACATTTTCTGCAACTCAAATATAAGGTGAAAAATATGTCAATAAACATATATAGCCAAAGGAGAATAAAGTTTTGATAAGCTACATAAATGTCTTAGATTCCATCATATGAGAACTATAAAAAGAGACAAAATTCATACACACAAAAGGCCACTGTTACTTTTGACAACCTCACATCTCCATCATTAAAGGATAATACCTTAAAATTAATAGTTACCACCCTAAAATACTCTAACAGTACTTTAATAGATATATACAATTAAAGACTGACAAATTCTTGAGTGGAAATACATAATATTCCTTAACACACACGACTGAATGTCTCTAAAGTTTTTGTCTTTTTTGGTATCTTTCTCTCCCACCACTCTTTAATATGCTTGTTTTAAAAAAAAAATCAGTGGCCTCTACCCAATTTTAACAGCAATTTTAAAGGACTGTTGTTTCAATTATTTCCCCCTTGCCTACAATGTCATGAAGACACTTCATTTCAAGAGCAAGTCCTGAGAGGTTGCCAAGAGAAGGATACAGTACGTATTTTTTTGTAGACAAAAACTCCACAATATAACCAGTTCACATTCTTCTTATAGCCTTAAGACGGACATTTATGTTCAGAATTATTTTAGTATAACTAGACTGCTCTGAAAAAAAAAATTGCAGGAATTCTAAGTTTCTTGGAATGAGAAAGTAGATAGGGCAAGGGAAGGTTTGGAGGAAAGCTGGAGGGAGAACTCAACAGTTGCTGAGGTGAATCACCAGTGAGATAATTTCCATGTTGTTCAGTTCATGTTAGCAGATAAATTTCATACATTTTAGAAAAATTTAGTTAACATCTAAGGAGAAAAACATTTCGTTTGCTCAACCTTAGTTCCAGTAAGCTGAGCAAAACAAAATGTATTTAAACAAAAGGTGGGGCAAGGAGGGGAAAGCTTTGGATCCTTTTTAGCACACTGCACAAAAGCACACCACATGTGTGATTTATCACATCTCTGGAGGGACATGGGTGTGACTGAGGCCAAATCTAATACAAAGTACATTCTAACAGAGTCTTCCTGTAAAAATATGTTCCTATGTTTTTGGTTCAAGAAAGCAAAACAAAAATACAGACAATTTGGAAGAATATTTTATAATAAATCTGTGAATAACAATGGACCAAGTGAGATTGTCAACCAAGTGTTTTATAAAAGTAACAAGTAAACCACAAAGATAAAGAAACACAAGCAAAACAAAATAGTCTTTGGGTCCACTGTTAGTCCTAAAAAGCCTTTCCTGACAACTCAGACCGCCCTCTCAATCTGAGTTGTTTCCTTCCCTCCTAAACTCAGAGAGATGAAATGGTTGTTTAATGCCATGCAGCCAGCTCACTGCCAAGCTGAGTTACACGGACTCCCGTGTGTGTCCTTTGTACTCAAATTTTCTATTTCACTGGGGAGGGGCATTCTCAAAAATTGTCAAATTTCAGGGACATTTGTTAAAAGAGTACCTTTAATGTGTTTACCTTAGGTAAGGCAGAAAAGCCTAGAAACTGAATTTACTCTTGTGGCTACTTAGTTTTCACTAGGCCAGGCAAACGATTTTTTTCAAGCACTTGTTAAAAACAAAATCTGGAAAGTGGAAAGTATGATTTGGTAGTATTCATAAACTAAAGTGTTTTGGCTTTTAAATTTAGCACTAGTCAAGTTAGAGAGTTTGTGTGTGTGCATATATATCTATATGTGTACATGCATATATAGACAAATACTTGTATAAATGCTCACTTAGATGGAGGTTTCTTCAGGGCATGTTGATTGAAGGCATGTATCTACAGCATGGCATTAGAACTACAAAGATGAGCAAAGGGTGGGGGGACCAGATGTACAATTAAATATATTATTACAAATTTCTGAGTGCTATGAATAAAACTACATAATGCTTTAGCTAGGGTAATTGGGGCACTAATTTAACTCATGGTGGTGATGGGCTGTCAGGAAAATCATCTCTGAGAGTTGAACGAAGTCTAGAATCAAAGTCCTCAGACATCAAGTAGAATTAACCAACCGGGTGCTGGAGGAGGGAGTCGGTGATTACAGAGGGAACCACACAGACAGAAGTCCCGAGGCTGGAGGGACCTTGGCTCACACGAGGAAATAAGCGGTCAACAGGGTTACAGAGAACAAAAGAGGGCGAGGTCACTGGTATATTAGGAGCCAATTCATGCACCTTCAGAAACGTCTCTCCATCTGCCCTTTAAGTTCTAAAAGGCCAGAAGTTGGCCTTGGACAATGTACTAAATTGATAAGCATCAACACGTTGATTTATTAAATCAAAATGTATAGCGCTATTTCCTGCCTTTCAGTTAGAACACTCTTACAGATCTGAGGGCTGCTTCATCTAACCAAGCTATTTTACATCCCATTTTCCTATCCTCTGCATAAATCTATTCATTTCCTTTTTCATTTACTTTTATTTCCTCATTTTTTTTATGGTGTTTATTGCCCAAAGCCTCACGATTGTGTTAAACTCTAGGGTGGTATCAAGAAAAAGTTCTGTTGATAAGCAAATTACAGGGAGATAAAAGAGGCTCCAAATCACCTAACACCTAGCACAAAACAAACATACCCCATATCTCAAATTGCTAATATGGGTGAGAAAATGACTGCCTGTTCATAGAACTAGGAAGTGGCCATGTCAAGGCGCCAGAAATAACTGTACATAAATAAAACGACATGGAAAACCAGGTGAGCTTGAAGAACAGGGGCTTTGTAAAAATCTTCTTGTTTTTACTAAAAAAGTAATTTTTATTGAGTACTTTCTGTATTGCAAGTCATTGTTGTAATCACATTGCATATTAACTTCAGTGATTGTTCGTTTCAGAAATGAAGCAAGGAAGACACCTACATGAAACAAGTGGCTCCAAGTCTACAGACATTGAGTAGCAGAGATAGGATTCAAAGGTGGCAGCCTGACTCCTGAGTTAAGGGTCTCAGTCACTATACATCTGTATCTATATAGAGGCCGTAGAGATACGGCCTCTATCTTTTGCATTCTTTGCGGATTCTGGAGCGCCTCCCGTACTTTTGAGCTCCAGCTATGCTTCCAATTAATACTTACCGTTAAAGGACAGCTAGATGACTTTATTAATCGTCCTTTCTTAGACTCCTAGCCCGGCGGCAGGTACTCCTGAGCCTGTTTTTGCCGGCATGCGGGACCGCGCTCTGTGATGTCCAGCGGTGCGGCTCAACCCCAGCACGCGTCCTGTGAGACAGACTCAGGCCGGAGCCGCCGCACTGTCGCCTTGGCGCAGAGCCTGTCCGGGGCACCGCTGGGCCGGCTGGAGCTCCAGGGCCCGCTGCGCGTCTGGGCTCGCTTCCCAGAGCCGCTCCCAAGCCCGCCCGCGGCGCACGCAGAGCCAGCCGGCACTCTCGGTCTGGAACACGCGCCGCTCGTGCCCGGGGCCGTGCAAGCTCCAGCCCTGCGCCTGCCCCCGAAAGTCCATGGAAAGTCAGGGACTGAAGGCGCTCTGCAGGGCGGGGCTGGGGCGAGCTCTCCTTACTCTCCCCCTGGCCGCCTTCGCTCGGATTCCTTGTGGCTTTTCAGAGTGGGAGCTGGGGTGGAAGCGTAGGGGCGGAGTGGGGGCCTGTATTGTTAAATATTCAGTATATGGGTTTTGGACGTTATGGAGAGAAAATGCACCAGAGAGGAAATATAGGAACAGACACCACAGTAGAAACAATTATTTTCAAAGGGCGAAGTGTCCAGAACTCATGAAAACTAACGGTGCATCACCTAAATGAAGAGAGGAAAAGGGATTTGGAGTGCAAATCGAGAGGTCAAGATCGTATTTCTTACTGGATGAGTTTACTCTTCCGTTCTTGTTCTCTCTTTCCTTTAAACAATGTTTTGTTTTGTTTTTTTAACTTGTTTTAAGTCAGACCGATCAGAAGCCTTTAGAAGTCTCATTTTCCACTCCCACCACAGGCACACAGAGTGGAATAAACACTTGTTGAACAGAACTGAAGGGTTGTTTTTTTTCTCTTTAAAAACTTTTGTTTACAAAAGTATCTCATGATCTTTTAGACAATAAAGCTGGAGGGAGCAAGCAAGAGAGAAACGTTTCCTTTTACACACCCCAATTTTCTCTCTATTAAATTAACAGACTGAAAATTTACTAAAACATGGGGATGGGGAAAATAAAATGAAGGGGATTGGAAAGGAGAATGTAATGAGAAACTGAGAAAATTTGGGAGGAACACCAAGCCATGTGGGTTGGAATCCTTTCTCTTTAACTTAACAGATTTGTGACATTGGGAAAATTACTTGACATCTCTGTGCCTCTCTAAATTTTTAAAATGAAGACAGTGTTAGTATTTACCTTATGGGAATTTTCTGAGGATTGTGCTGGTTTGGAATTGTAGAAAAAAAGAACAGAAAAAACATGTTCATAAAATTAATCCATTTCTGTGGGTGTGAACTCAATGTACATAGGAACTTTTTTGATGAGGGTCCTTCAGAGAAGGTGTGAAATACTTCAATCAAAATGGGCCTTAATCCTATTACTGGAGTCCATTATAAGAAAATGAAATCCAGACAAAGACAAAGAAAGCCACAGGAAGCAAGAAGCCAAAACAGAACCTGGGAGAGACCAGGAGAGACAGCCAAGTGACAAGCTAAGGACCAAGAGTCAACAGCAGCCAGCCCCAGAATAGCACAGATTTGGTCATTTTTCTGGCCTCGAAACCATAAGCGAAAACAAATTCCCATTGCCTAACCTGACTGATTTCATGGGATTTACATAAGTGGCCTTAGGAAACTAAAACAAGGTGTAAATTAAAATGACAGCGTTATCTTGGAAATCTCTGTGTCTCTAATATGGAACTGCATTTGTGGCCACGCTTTGTGCTGCCATTCAATCCCTGAGACCCTGCTCAATTTTTCCCCCATTCTTTCCTGTATCTGTTCTTCTGCCTTTAAGATTTTAATTGTCCTGTCTTCTGATTCTTTCTTCTGCCAGTTCAAATCTATTGTTGCATTCCTCTACTGTATTTTTAATCTCTTCTATTGTGTCTTCCATTCCCATAATTTCTATTATATTTCTTTATCTGTTTTAAAATTCTTCTTTATGCTCACCCAATGTCTTCTTAATTTCCTTTATCTCTTTAGCCATATTTTCTTTCATCTCCTTGAATTGATTTATGAGATTTGTTTGAACATCTTTGATTAGCTGTTCCAAATTCTGTATCTCCTCCAAAGTTTTAATTTTTTCCTTTAACTGGGCCATGTTTTCCTGTTTCTTTGTATGGCTTGTAATTTTTGGCTGATGTTGGGGTATCTGATTATCTTGATGAGTTTGCTGCGAAGGTCTGTATCTCTTTTTCTTGTCTAGAGTTCTAATATTTTTTGGCTTTATGCTAAGACTCTTTTTTGACACTTGGTTCAACTTATTTTAGACTTTAGGAATGCCCTTGTTTAACTGATCAGATTTGTTCACTCTGCATCTGATACTTGGCCCAGAATAGGATGTGCAGTGCAGTTTTTAAGACTTGCACTATTAGTGCAATTGCTTCATGCTTAGTAGAAATCTTCCTTTCCTCTGTTCTTTATTTGCAAATCTTGATCTGTTTTTTGTTTGTTTGTTTTGCTTATATATTTAGCTTTATACTCCTTTTGTAGTCTTAATCGCTTTTGCTTGGAGGGGAAATTCTGGGAAGAGGGTCACACTGGTGAAACTTTGCCAGGTGGCTTTTTATCAGCCAAATTGGGGCCAGGGACCTACAAAAGGGGCACATACTAGCTCCAAGGGTCCCTGGGGAGAGGGTCAGGAAAGACATTAAAGCCTTTTTGATGCCTCCGCAGAGCTTTGCTTCCTGGCCTGCGCTTCAACAATTATTTCCTCACAGCCCTAAGGACAACCTGTGCCTTTAGACCTCGGCCTCTGTCAGGGGCAGGGTTGAAACAATAGCCACAGCTGTCCCTGTCCAGGATGCGCTGAAATGTCAGCTTAGAGCTGGGGTCTGGTGATCTGAATTCAGTAATTCAGAATCCATTATCAGTGCTCAGCTGTCTCCCTCCAGTTTTATCCTCCTGGTTGTATTTAGGTCTTCGATCCATTTTGAGATAATTTTGTATAAGGTGTGAGAAAGAGACCCCTTTCAATCTTTTGCATATAGATATCCCGTTCTCTGAACACCATTTGATAAACAGAATATTCTTTTCCAATAGAGTGAGCTTGGTAGTCTTGTCAAAAATCAATTGCCCAATTAATATTCGGATATTTCAGGAGAGATTGGGTTCAACCAAACTCTTAAGAAGACATCTAAGTAAAGTTTTTTTAATAGAACAACTGCCTAGGGGGCCAGTGGAAAACAGAGACCCAGGAGGTTGTCAGAATTTCTTATGTAGCCTCTAGACTCTGAGCTCTTCCTATCCTGCCCAGTATTTGGCACTAGACTGCTCATGGGATCCCACCAGCATAAAGTGATGGGGTGCCTTTAACTTCAGCAGACTCTCCCTGCGTGAGGCGTGGTTGAGACGGAGCTGAGGTTGTAGGCTGGCTTTAATTGCTTTAGTTTTCTGGTCTCTGGGGCCTGAATTCCTTGAAGGGGGGACTCTGTGTGAGCTGCGCCCAACCTTTCTCTCATCAGGGGATTAACTCTTTTCACCTGACTAGCTACTTTGCCTCTCAAACAAGCTTAATTCTGCCCTTGCCTGGGGCAGTGCTGGAGCCTGAGAATGCTTCAAATTCTATCTAAGGAGCTGTCAAGGAGTAGAAAAGAAGCAGAAAAAGAAAAAAAGCCTTTTCAGAGCTAGACCTTGGGTTTGTCCTTGGGTTTGTCAATCAGGAACTTAAGTTGGTATGAGACTCTATGCATCTCTAGGCTCCATGTACCCCCTTTTCTTGGAGTCCAGCCCTTTTCCTGTATTTTGTGCTGTCCACCTCAAAAAGCCTTGTTTTTCACCCCATCAGCCCTGTGCCCTGTCTACTAGGGAAAAAAATCCTAGTACCTTTACTACTTATTCCAGGTTTATCTGTGCTAGGGGCCTATTTTCAGTAGTCAGAATTAGAGCTTGGTTGAGCTAAGCCTTTGTTGCTAGGAACGTTTATTTCCTTCCCCCTTAGGGAACCAGCCTGCTGTGCCTGTGAGGGAGGGGCGCTGGCCTCTGTGGCTTGGGGGACTTACAGCTCTGTGTGGGGTCTCAGCCATTCCCCCTGGTCCAGACTGATGTATGCTGTGTGTCTGGTCACTGATGTTTCCCCAGCAGTTCTGTACCATTCCTGGCTATTTACTAGCTGTTCGGAGGACAAGCTAAATTCCAACCCTCATTAAGCTGCCATCTTGCCTTGCATCTCAATCCCTGGCATATTTTCTTGATAAAAGTAATTCAGAAAATAGAAGGAAACTTCCTCATGGAAAACCCACAGCTAGCATTACACTAATGCTGAAAGACTGAAAGCTTTTTCTCTACGATCTGGGACAAGACAAGGATGTCCATTATCACCACTGTTATTCAACATGATACTAGAACTTCTAGCTAGAGCAGTTAGGCAAGAGAATAAAGTAAAAGACATCCAAATTGGAAAGGAAGAAGCAGAACTTTAACTATTTGCAGGATGTGATCTTGAAAAATCAACAAGAGCTAATAAAGCTATAAGAGCTAATAAGTGAATTCAGCAAATTGGCTGGGCATCAGATCAACATGCAAAAATCAGTAATTTTTCTATACACTTGTAAAGACCAATCTGAGGAGGAAATCAGGGGGGGAAATGCCATTCACAATAGCAACTAAAAGAATAAAATATCTAAAAATAAATTTAACCAAGGATTTAAAGGTCTTGTACACAGAAAAATGCAAAACATTGCTAACGTAAATCAAAATAGGCATAAATTAATGAAAGGATGTTCAACATTCATGGATTTCATGTGTATTCATGGAATATAATTAAGAGTTCAACTCCACCCAAAATGATTTACCAATTCAACACTATCCCAGTCAAAATTCCAACACTTGCAGAAATGGAAAACCCAAATACCACATTTATGTGGAAGGGTGAGGAGCCTCAAATAAACAACAAAAAAAATCTTGTAAAAGAAAAACAAAGTTGGAGGACTCACACTTCCAGACTTTAAAAGATATTGCAATGGTAAATGGTAAAACTGCATGTCACTGGCACAAAGGTAGATATATTGACCAATGGAAACAAACCGAGAGTTCAGAATGAAACCTTCACATCTATGGTCAATTGATTTTTTTCAAAATATAACTTAAAATGATTTTTAAAAATGTTTACATCCTAGTGTGCCAGTTTGAAAGGATTGTATAGCCTAGAAAGGCCATGTTTTAATTCTAATCTGTCTCATGGAGGCAGCCTTTACTTTTAATCCCTACTCAGTATTGTAGGTCGAAAACTTGATTAGATTAGCTCCACAGAGTTGTGACTCACCCAGTTGTGAGTAATAACCTTGATTAGATGGAGTTGTGACTCCACCCATTCCAGGTGGATCTTGTGTAGTTTACCGGAATCCTTTAAAAGAGGAAGCATTTTGGAAAGGCTAGAGATTCAAAGAATAACAAAGCCCGAGAGAGCCATGAGAACCAAAAAAGCCCAGGCAGCCAGAGGCCTTGGAGATGAAGGAAAATGTCCCTGAGATAGCTTCCTAAAACAAGAAGCCTGGGGAGAAAGCTAGCAGATGTCACCATGCTCCTCATGTACCTTTCCAGTTGAGAGAGAGACCCTAAACTTCATCGGCCTTTCTTGAGTGAGGGTAATCTGTTGTTGGGGTCTTAATTTTGACATATTTATAGACTTGCTTAATTTGGGACTTTTCATGGCCTTAGAACTGTAAACTTGCAACTTAATAAATTCCCTTTTAAAAGCCATCCCGTTTCTGGTTTATTGCATTCCAGCAGCTTGCAAACTAGAACACCTGGTAAACAATGGAGGCAGGAAGGCACAGAGACCACTTTATCAGATGCATGCATAGTATAATATCTCTGTTTTCCACTGGCTCCTTAGCCAGTCGTTCTATAAAAGAAAGTGTGCCTTAGATGTCTTCTTAAGAATTTGGTTGAACCCAACCTCCCCTGAAACATCTCTTTGAATATTAATTGGTCAATTGATTTTTGACAAGACTGCCAAGCTCACTCCATTGGAAAAGAATATTCTGTTTATCAAATTGAAAGCGGACCTCTTTCTCACACCATATACACAATTATCTCAAAATGGATCAAAGACCTAAATATAACCAGGAATATAAAGCTGGAAGAAATGTAAGTAGGCATCCTCAGGATCTTGTGCTAAGCAATGGTTTCTTAGGCTTTACACTCAAAGCAGGAATATCAAAAGAAAAAATGGATAAATGGGGTGTCCTCAAAATTAATAAACTCTTATACCTCAAAGGACTTTGACACAAAAGTGAAAAGACAACCTAACTCAATAAGTGAAAATATTTGGAAGCCACATATCCAGTAACAGTTTAATATCCAGAATATATAAAGATCCTACAACTCAACAACTAAAAAGAAAAAAAAATGTGCAAACGAACCAAATACACATTTTTCAAAAGAGATTATAAAAATGGCTAAAACACACAAGAAGAGATGCTGGCTATTATGGAAATGCAAATCCAAACCACAATGAGGTACCCTTTCACAACAATTAGAATGATTATTATTGAAAAAACAGAAAACAACAAGCATTAGAGAGGATGTAGAGAAATAAGAACACTCGTTCATTGCTGGTGAGAATGTAAAATTGTGCAGCCACTGTGGAAGACAGTTTGGCAGTTCCTCAGAAAACTAAATATATAATTACCATATGATCCAGCAGTCCCATTACTAGGTATATAACCAGAGAACTTGAAAGTAGGGACTCTAACATATATTTGTACACTGATACTCACAACAGCATTATTCACAATTGCCACAAGAGGGAGGCATCCCAAATGTCTAGGTTGACAAATGCATAAATAAAATGTGGTATAAACATACAATGGAATATTATTCAGTTGGAAAAACTAAAGAAGTCCTGATGCATGCAATAGCGTGGGTGAACGCTGAGGACATTGTGCTGAGGGAAGTAAGCCAGGCACAAAAGGACAGATATTGCATGATCTCATGTGTATGAGCTTATTATAATAAGCAAATTCATGGAGTTAAGGTCTAGATTATAGTTTACCAGGGGATAGTTTGGTTTTTGAGAATGGGGTGGGGGTTGATGCTCTGTTGTACAGAATTTCTCTTCGGGTTGATTGTAGAGGTTTGGAAATGGATAGTAGTGTTGGTAGCACAATTTTGGGATTGTAATTAAGAACACCAAATTATTTAAGTGAATGTGGTTAAAAGCAGGAGACTTTAGGTCAAATATATTACTAGCGTAAAAATTAAAAGATGAAACACAGGACTATATAACATGGTGGACCCTATTATAGATGACGGACTATAGTTAACAGTACACATATAAGAATGTTCTTTCATGGATTACATTATAACAAACGTATGACACTAATACAAGGTGTTAATAATAGGATGGTATAGGTGAAATGCATCTAATGTAAACTATGGATGATAGCTAATAGTACTATTATAATAGTCTTTTGTCAATTGTAACAAAGTTTACTTCTGTTAAAAAAAGAGGTCAATTATAAAAAGGGCTCTCATCAGTTGTAACACATGTTCCACACCAATGTCAGGTGTTGGTGGTGGGGTGGTGTATAGGAATCCTGTATTGTATGCGTGATTGTTCTGTAACCCCACAAGTTCTCCAATTATAATAAGAAGAAAAACAAAGAAACAAAATGAGGACCCAGAAATCACAGAAGCCATAATGCTACAGATTTTGGAAGAAAGGACAGGACATCACCACATGATGGGAAAAGAGATACAAGCCCAGGAACCTCAAGGATTGCCAGCAACCAGTGCCAAAACATACAGACTCTTGTAGAAAGTGTCTTGATATTGGACTTCCTATAGTCTCATAACAGTGAATCAACAACTTCTCATTGTTAAAGTCAAAGCAAACAACAACAGAAGAAAAGCAAGTGTGGTGTTTTTGGAAATCAGGCAGGAGTGACTTTCAAATGGGGACGAGATCAAAAGTGTTGCAGCTGCAGGGATGGGAGATAAAATAAGTTTTGGCTGTGGTGTCCAAGTACAGCTATGGAGGGCACAGAATTTTGCCCTTTTGTTTGAACCTAATAAGAAGGAAAGTGCTCATACACACCTTTAGCTTAGACAAAAATGCCTAAAGTACCATGCGCTCCATTTCCCTAATACCAGAAGGAATGGGATATGATTAGTCAGAAGATAATCCACTAGGTCATGATATAATTTGATGCAAGGTGGGTGGGTATTAGGGAAGGAAGAAAATTGGACCTCGCTGTGGCTTGCAGGTCCCATTAATGCACTAGTTGTCATTCTTTCCTCAGGCACAGGAGAGGGAGAGAGTATGTGCTTCGGACTGCAGGGTTGAGGTAGGCATGCTGTTGTATCAGATTGTCTCAGGAAGAGGCAAAGGACTCAATATCTTTATGTGATTAACCAAATACAGTGGTAGTATTTCCAGTCACTATTTATTTTAGTTTCCTAGCTGTTAAAACAAACAAGTACCACGAAATAGTTTGGCCTAAAATATGGGAATTTATTGGCCTATAGTTTTGAAGCTAGGAAAAGCCCCAAATTGAGGCAATGGTAAGGAAGTTCTCTTTCTCTAAAGACCGTTGCATTCTGAGGCTGGCTGCTGGTGATGCTTGGTCCTTGGCTTCTTTTTCACATGATGATGCACACGGTAGCATCTCCTCATTTCTCTTCTGGATTCTCTTGACTTCCAGCTTTTGGCTGCTCATTGTGGCTTTCCTCTCCATCTCCATTTGGCAGAGATTTCTCTCTGTTTATAAAGTACTCCTATCATCTAGATTAAAGCACAGTGTGATTCAGTTGAGTCACAACCTAAACTGAAGTAACATTTTGAAGAGGTTTTATTGACAATGAGTCTAAACCCAGCAGAATGTGGACAAGACCGAGAACGTGTCCAAACCGGGTTACACCACTCAATTCACATGGCCATCTGATGAGTTTAGCGGCTTTATTCATTCATTTCTCACAAATCAAATCATTTCAACATATTCAAAATCCAAACCAACACAACATCACACCAAAATGCTTACATTTGTGGTTTAAAGATTTCTACTTATTATAACTAATCATCAAATAACCATATAAAAAGAAATAATCATTACTAGGTTTTACAAGAAAAATCAGAAAATCAGAAAAGGGATTTTTCTCAGACTTCTCTGACATCATCAATTAAAGATTCAATACTTCCATTGGGTCTTATAATGCAAAGGCCAATGCTGATCTTAGCAACCAGAAAGCATCGGAATGATACAGGTAGAAATCATATCTCAATGGTTTTCACGATGAAATGGAAGGTAATGAAATATAGACAGTGAATTTAGGATAAAAAATGACTTCAGTTATAGTCAACCAAGCTTACTTTTGAAAGTAATTATAAGCAAATATCAAGATCAATAACCGTGATGAACATAAAACCCAAAAGAGTGATGGCTTCATCACAAATCCATTGGAGGAAACATTTAATTGGACACATAAACTTTCTTGGCATCCTCACAAGTCCAAATAAGAGTAGAAACATGTTAAGAAAGTTCTAAAAACATTTTGAAACACTGTGATCTGAAGAGACTCATATTCAGATTATAATGAATTATAAACATTTCCTTACTCAGTCAGAGGCTGAACCTTGAATTTCAAAGTCTCTCATGAATGCCAAATTTAAACAGAACATTAAAAAACATACCAGCAATATACCTCCAAAGTTGCAATAATGCTTTCAACTCTTCAATAAGTCATTATAATCATGTCACTATAAATTCGATTTGAATTCAGTTTTTTTTTTCATTTTCCATGAATGCTTTTAATATTCTTATCTCAACATTGTGTTATTTGCTACTAAAATCCTTTTCATACAGCTTACCACACTTCAAGTGAATTATTTTAATCTAATTATCCTCTTTCCAAATTGTACAAAACTATGTAGTGTGATAGGATGTAGCTATCAGTTCCTATCTCTAAATTTTGATGTTCAATATCTAATAGGTACATTGTATCTTTGGTAAGTTTAGATGTAGTACAGATGTGCAAATTATTTAAAGCATAGACTAAAACCATTAAAGAAACTGATGGAGAAAAACTGACATGAGAAGTGAAGCAATTTTAATGTTAATTCTGTATATGTATTTTTATTCTAATAAACACTCATGTGTTCCAAATTAGGTTTTATTAAGAGTTTGGAATCAGTCTAATTGTTTTAAGTATAAGTAAATTTGGGGAATGTAGCTCTTGGGGCAGAATTTTAGTGCTCTGAAATAATTAACATGTTAATCCCTAAATTTTTTATCTCTAGATAAAAATTTAAATATAATACTTGTATTCAGAAACATATAGCAGAATAAGATTTTGTTTATTAATTATTCTAGTCTTCTCAAAATAGTTGAATGTCTTCTCAGTACAAGGGAATATACCTAGGCCTCAAAAAGTAACAAAGAGTTCCTGTTCTCAAAAGCTGGATGCTTTGACTCAAGAAAAATGTAGGTAACCTGAGTACTTTGAAATAAGGTCAACAGATAAAAATCTCAATTAATTAATTATCCTGCATCTTGGTTGTCCTTGCCTGGTCTCTCCTCTGGTCACTTTACTTTTGAACAACCTACACTCAAGTTAGCACTAGATCTCATACTGGAAATGAACAGTAACATTTGGCAACTGATTTTATTAGATATTAATCACGCTCTCACCAGTTTCAAAAATGGGTAGTTCAGCATTTTATCTGCATTTTATAAAGGAAGACTTTTAATCTTGAACTTCCTAGGAATGAGATGATATTAAGGTTATGTCTTTCATGATAAAAAGAAGAAAATTCTTGGCAATGATGTTTAGTGCAGGTTTGCAGGTTTGGATGATTATCTGAATTCATTTGCAAGGTAATATAATTTACAGTCATACCTGGGCAGGAATTGTATTTATTTATTTGGTCATTGATTCATCTGTAACTAAGTTATAGTGAAGAAGAAGTTTTCATAGCCATGTGTGAAAATATAGTTATTTCAAGGAATGTAATTTGCAATTCTTATTGTCCTGACAAACAGATTCCAAGCCCTTTCTTCAGTGAGTGCTGAATTTCTAATTAATTCCTTCAGACCTGGAGGGTTAACGCAAATCGGGGCATTAACATGGTAGGTCTAATCTGAGTTGTGGAGATGAGCAAACCAGACAGCTCAGAATAGATATTTATAGACTTTTTAAAAAAGATTATAACCTTAAAAAACTAGAAAAAAGTGGAAAAAAATCCATCATTTATCTGGCTTTCTTCTTTCGAATTATTTCATTAAGGTAAATTTCCAGAATAATTTCTGGATCTAAAGCATTTGAACATTTTAATCCTCTTTATATATTTTGCCAAAACACTTTCCAAAAAGAATTGTGCAAAATTATATTTCCACATGAACATTTATTTATACTCTCACAAT